>BPLR01017474.1:0-33228 GCA_021605095.1 Caerostris extrusa
AGGAAGATGATATCAGTATTGTTTTGTATAAAAGACGCTGATGAATTCGTCATCTGCCATGGAGGGATATTGATACCACATAATATAAGTCACAAAAGGTGAAGAAAATGCAATATTTACTGATAAAGTGTTTCTGTAACATAAAAATTTCTATTCCAAAAAAAAAATTGCAGAATTTTTTTTTTGCTTTTTTTTTTGAGAATCTGAATGAATACCAATCTAAGTAATATTACTTTTTCAAAAACTTTTTACTATTTGATGGAATTATGTGTTTTTCTTGTTGCTAAATTTCACTAAATAACACCTTTCAAAATATTTCTCTTTTATAATAGCAAAACAGAATTGTGGAAAGAAATAACGGTTCTATTTTCCAAAGTAAAAAGGACATATTTCGTAACAGATTTTTGTGATGGCCACATTTTCAGAATAGCTGTATAAAACATTTCCGCTGTTAAAAAGGAATATAAAAATAAGAGGTGCGGAGAAAAAACATCAGATAAGAATGTTTAAATCACGGCTACTATATATCTGAACTATGGAGGCCTCTACTAAATCACAACTTATTTTAACATTTTGTGAAAAACTTTGTTGTATCGTAGCCATTTAAATACTTCTTTTGCATGTTTTGGGATATTCCGAATTTCAGTTTGAACGACAGTCATAAAAATAAAAATAAATAATATAAAAAAAAATCTTTTAAAGTCAATTCCCTACTTTTTTTTTTCACTCTGTTGCAGAAAGTCCTTTATAAATAATTTTCATTCATTTTTTTAAGTTTATCTGGAGCCATCTATTTTTAGATACATGCAACTTAAATCGAAAAAAAAAACTAAAATTAATTAATTAAATTAAATGAATGAATTAATATTTGAAAAAACTGTATTAACATCAAGTGTCATCCACTACAAGATCAAATACATTTTTAAACTTGATTGAATGAATAACAAGTATTTTATTAACGATTGAAAATTTGAACAAGATATATATAGGGAGAGTGTGATCTAATAGAAGGAATTTAATAAAACGATGGT
Source organism: Caerostris extrusa (assembly GCA_021605095.1). Lineage (NCBI taxonomy): Eukaryota > Metazoa > Arthropoda > Arachnida > Araneae > Araneidae > Caerostris > Caerostris extrusa. The sequence goes on from BPLR01017474.1 coordinate 1,032, forward strand.
GACATAAGTTTCAGCTAAAAGTGCAATGGCCTTACTATTTCATTATTTCCAATGTAATGGAAAACAAACTGAAGATGAAGAAACTGAAGTCAAACTGACTGAAAGATGAAAAGCATACATTAGAGCGTAATGTTTTATTACAATACAATTTAAATTACAATTTTATGTGAATGTGCTTATAAGCTATAATAGACTAATAAAAAAGTGTACACTTTTACATTTTTATGTATTCAGAACAGCTTATAAAAGTAAGAATCTTAAAAATTGTGTTTGCGATAATTAACATAAATTTAATTTCTGTTGTATAATCGTTGTATATGTACCAATTATTAGCCGAATATATTCATCATCTATTCAATGACAACAACTATATGATTGGATAATCGTATAGTTGTTGTTGCGTATCCCACATAGAAGGATGGAAGAGGATGGCAGCTTCTGTTGTGATGGAGCACTCGTAGGGTAGAAGTCTGTCTTCTGTTCCGTGTAGCTGAAGAAGAAGGGTAATGCCTTCTGGGGAGGATTACCCTGAATATACATATCGGATTGGAGAAAACCCGGCAAATTCCCACCAGGTAGTCCGACTAACGTGACAAGAAGCTGAACATCACAAACGTCATCGAGTCTTCTCGTTTTTTGAAACTGCGCCAACAACAAAACCGGCAGTGGATTGAGATTCTGTCCTAATGCTCAACAGTGGTGTACGTTGTCACTGAGCCACGAGTCAAGTAATTAATTTCTATTTTCAACAAAATATAGTCATCTATGCAGAGGTTTCTATTAAAAATTGTAACTCAATTAAAATGTACGTATATAGAATTTGTTCAATTTTTTCTAATAATTTGGGGTTATTTGTTCCAATAATAAACTGGTTTGTGAAAATTTCTCAAGCCACAAAAGAGCCATAAATACAGAATGATTGAACAAAAATTATTTATAAAAAGTATAAAATATAGATACATACAGTTTGTAACAGTTAAAAAGATAATATTTCAAAAATAGTTTTTAGTAGTCATGGTTTTAGTGGTTTAGTGGTTTTTAGTGGTCGTTATTTTTGGAAGACCGAAGTAGTGAAAAAATGCGTTAGAATTTGAATTACGCCAGCATCCCTTATACAAGGCACTTCAGTTACGAATAGTTTGTATCATAAAATGGATTTAAAGTATGAACATACTACATAATAAAGCTTATATACTAAAAAACAAAAACAAATTGTAAACAACACATTTTTGCCTTATTACAAAGAAAATGACAAGAACCTGAATATAAGGCTCATAAACTTATGACAGTTCAAGCATTTATATAGACTATTACAGATAGGGTAGGACATAAAAATATTTACTTTTCAAATATTACATACCATATTTGACTTTTATACGTTTAAAAATATTTCTGTTTCAAAATAAACCGAGACATTTTGACTGCCATATATATTTATTAAAAAGTTTTAGTTATATTAGTTTATATTAAAATTTTTTTAGTTTTATTAATATTTAAAATTTTCACAAATTTTTTGACTATATATGATTTAGATAAAAAAATATATAAAACAGTCATAAATCACATTATATATTTTTAGAAACATTGCATGATTGACTCTATAATCTTTCTTTCAGTTATCATCTATTTTTGAACTTTTTTTTTGATTCCCGATTAAAATTTCTACTGATAATATAAAAACCATTTATATTCTAAATCTGAAAACAGCAAGTGCAAAAAAAGATGTCATTTGCTGTTGTATGATTTAAATTTTTAACATAAATAATAATATTGCATGATGTATTGCGAGGTCTGATGCCAAATGACTGGAGCTCCGTGTCACAGGTTTTGGGTTCGACTTCTGGTGGTACCAGGGATGTTTGTAGTAGTTCGGAATCCAATTTAAACCGTAGTTCCTGATCTAATAAGACAATAGAGCGTTGGATGTAAGGCGAACAACCGTATCCCTTAAAAAGAAAATATATCATGTTTCGAAATCTGCTAGTAGGCAGATTGCTTTGGCTCACAAAGGGGCTCCACCAATGAAGAGGAAACGATTATTTAGTTGAATAAAGTAAGAATTAGTTATAAAAAGTTGTTCAAGCTTCAAAAAGTCATTCACGCTTCAAGATTGCATGATGCCAATGGAAATTTAATTTATAAACATAATACTTTTCTCGTTCGAGTACCAGCGGTACCATGGATGTTTGTAATGGTTCGGAATCCACTTTAAACCGTAGGTCTCAGCCAAATATGACTGTAGAGAGTTGGGCCTAGGAATAACAGCCCTATCCAGTAAACAGAAACATCTTCTGTCTCGAAATCTGCCATTAGGCAGACGATCTTGGTCCACCATGGAGCTGTTGCGCCAATGAAAAAAGATGCATCACATACGTAACACATTTTTTTTTATTATTATCAATAAAAAAAAATATTTATTGATTAATTCATTTCTAAACAGTAAGAGCTGAATTTTAAGTCTATTAAGAAAACTTCCAACCATTGAAATTTCCATATTAAAGCTAGGAATAGGATATAAATGTGGCATAGAATGTTCCTCAATTTGCTTTTCGAAAGAGTTTGAAAGAAACAAACTAGGCAACTAGTCGGAAACTTCTGCCAAATTGCTGTGGTATAAAAATGGGCACTCTTCAACAAGTCTTCCTTGTTGAACAAAGGGCAGTATTAGATATGCTACATATCTGACATTACAGTGGTAAATTAAATAGGTCATAACTTATAAATTTTAAGCAGAGTGGGGACTCCAAACTAAATATACAACTATTGGTCAAAGTGGCCAATCGTAAACTGTGTTCAGAACTGCTCTAGGTAGTAGGACTTTTTTTTTCTTTATTTTGTAGCGGATATCCTGGAAAACTACACCTTATGTTGAATCCAGAATCAGCGCTCATAAATAATGCATGCATATTCAGTATCAAAATTTTACTTATGCAACAGGGGATATGTTTCCGTTTCTTTTTCGTGTAAAAGTCCGCGTGGCCTACAGAATGAATCATGCATTCTGTGACGCATGAGGAGACAGCGAATCACAGATTCGTCACAGAGATTCAGTCCTGGCAGCAGGAAGAGCATTTTAGTTTATTTACCCGTGCTTTCAAAAATACAAGTACAAACGAAAAATGCAGAAAACAAGCTATGCCTGCGTCGTAGTAGAAATTTTGCATATATTCATGTGACATAAAGGGTAGTAACTTTTTATTTAAAAGTGAGTCTTATTTTTAGATTTTCAGCCCTTTTGGTGTTTGTTTTTCTAATCTAAAATTTTACTCTTCTGTATCATTTAAGTATTTTTTCTGAAAATAATATAAATTATTGCATTATTTTACAAGTTATCCTCTAATTATATCTTCGTTTAAAAAAATTAAAAAAAAATATCAACATGTATTTATTTACATATAATTTGCATTAATATTTATGCATTTAACCATAAAAAACCAGTCATAAGAAAATCTTCTTTGGATTTATTAAAATTTTTTCTTCTTCATCTATATATATAAGAACAATTAAGAATTAACAAAAAATAATCTGAACACAAATATTTGAAATGGGATTAGAAATATTTAATCTCTTCGAAAGATGTCAATTTCGATCTAATCAATCAATTTCTTATAGTTTCATAAATATGCATAACTTGAAAAGAAAAACAAAATAATCTCCAGCGGAAAAAATTAAATCTTAATTTTACTTATTAGAAGTCAAATACTTATAATTTCACACACACACACACACATATATATATATATATATCTTGAGAATTTTTATTATTGCACAGTAGATTTGATACTATGATTATATTGTGATTATGCATACAATGTTGGAAACATTTTAAGTTTAACAATGTTTAAACATCCATAAGAACTATAAAACCGGAAACTATAAATTTCTATAAGGAAGCATAAACTTCTTCACTGATGCAACAGCCCCAATGTGGGGCCAGGATATCTGAATACTGGCAAATTTCGGAGACAGGAGATGTTCATTGTTTGGGATTCTTTAGAACTAAGTATATAACTAATATATTAATGATTTAAATATATCTTTTATGCTATTTCTTCTCCTTCAATATCACAGCAGCCTCATGAGGGCCAAGGCCTTCTGCCTACTAGCTGATTTCGAGGCATGATAATTTTTTTGTTTCGTTTTACGAGGTAGGATTGTCAGCTATACATATCAGGCCGGGTAGCGCTTAATAGTGGATTCCGAACCAATCCATGGCACCACCGGGACGAACTCGAAACCTGTAGCACCGACTGTCAAAGTGCTAGAAAACCGTTATCTATTGGATATAAAATGTAGTGTACAGATGTAAATATGTTTTGTTTTTATTTTATGGCTTTTCTTTGCATAGTATCTTTTTTTTTTTTAGAGATAAGCCATTTATTTTGTAACATAGGATAAAAAATTTTAGAAAGGTGAATTGACGAACATCAATATAATCATCATACAAATTAAAACAAAAATATTGATAGATATGAGAGAAAAGGACAAATATATAGATTTATATAAAGAATACAATTTTACAAATCCCACAGTCATTGACAAGGAAAATAATTGTTTTAGGGTGTTAGATGTGGCCAAACAAATATCTTCTTCTTTGGTGTAACAGCCCCAAGGTAGGTCAAGAGCCGAGTGCCTACTAGCAGATTTTAAGAGGTAAGTTGCCAGCCCTACACCCAACAGTTATATTAGACTAATACCTACTGTTTAAAGTGGATTCCGAACCACTACAAACAACAATGACACTACCGGGAATCAAACGCGAAACCTGTGGCATTGAGTGCCAGAGCGCAAGTCCCTCGGCCATTAGGGCCCAAAATTATCTATCCTCCTCTTCATCATCATCATCTGTGGAGCAATAGCCCCATGGTGGGCCAAGGCCGTATGCTGGCAGATTTCTAGAGAGTAGATGATTCTTTTTACGGGCTAGGGTTGCCAGCCCTACGCCCAAAGTTCTATGGTCATATTAGACGGGGGCCTACGGTTTAAAGTGGATTTCGAAACACTACAAACATCCATGACACAGCCGGAAATCGAACCCGATACCTGTAGGACCGATAGCCAGAGCGCTAACAACTCGACCACCAGGCCCCTGCGTTTTGAACTAAATAATCAAACAAATTAAAAACGTTAACTTGCACAGCTGATAATAAAATGTAGTGTTTACTTTTCAAGCCCCCTCATTTCGGTTCTTAGGAGTAAAAGTGCCACGCGTTTCAAATTAATATTTTCGGCATTAGCTCACGAAAGATTCTTGCTCGAAATAGCATTCAGTGTCTCAACAACCCATACAACTTTGGCAGCGCCGTGGAATTTACAGCGCATGAGGCTTTATGATTAAATTCCTTTCATAAATTCATTCGTTCAGTGCAGCAGAGAACCTGGCGAAACCGCGTTACACGAAGCTGCAGTTTCGCTACTCATACCACGTTTTAATAGGCCGTTAAGAATTTCAGGCTAATTGAAGGCCCGGAGTATTTACGAAGCAGCCATTTATGGGTTTTGTTATAGCCTACTCGAGAATCGTTAAAGATCACAAAACGTCGAGTGAACGAGTCCTTTTTCTTCCTCCTGCGACTGTAACTGTTGGCTTGAGAATAGTTTTTTATTGCTTTTGGGAAGGAGATAAGAAATCTTAATCGGGCGATTATAATCGTTTTCTAGGAATAACTTATGAAGGAATATGATGGAAGAAACACATGAAAAAGGGTGACGCTAGTTTTCAATTTGCTTGAAAGTAGTGGATCGCAAACTTATTTGTCCTAACACCCGCTTTTCAAAATATATGTATATATATATATATATATATATATATATATATATATATATATATATATATCCAGCACTTGAGTTTTAGCTTTAACACTTGAGACTTAGAGGACCTTCTGCTTGTCTAAACGAACAAACATTTAAATTGTTCTTTCATGCATCTATATGTGTACCTGAGTCTTAAAAATATACACAAAGATGTTATAAATAAAACATTGAAGCTGGAAATAATAGAATTAATTATCCAAAATCAAATGTAGTACTATATAACAAGAAAATGTAGTACTATGTAACAGGAAAATGTAGTATTATATAACAAGAAAATGTATATGACAGGAAAATGTAGTACTATATAACAAGAAAATGTAGTACTATATGACAGGAAAATGTAGTACTATATAACAGGAAAATGTAGTACTATATAACAAGAAAAATGTAGTACTATATAATAAGAAAATGTAGTACTATATACACAGAATCAAATGTATTACTATATACACAAAAAATTAAGATAGCGACAGATGATATGAAAATAAATTAAGAAGAACATTAAAAATGATTCAATTGAGAAAGATGAGGTGCGGCTTTGCTCTTAATGAATTAATTTTGGCTCTATTTTTGTCAGCAGTGCTCTTTAATTATCCCCATTTGTCATTTTCAGTTGGTTTTTTAAAAATTATTTTTTAATAAATTTGAGACTACAGAACTACTACTAATATAATACTATAATATACAGAACTACTGCTAAATATGATGACGGAAATGCAATATAAAACCCAAAATTGCTAGTAATTGTATTTAAATTCTTTATTCGTTGAAGCATTTGTCAGTTTTTCTTTTAAATTTGAATATTCTTTCAAATTTAAAAGAGAAATTGAATATTATTTTTCATCATCTTCTGAGAAAAATATGGAAATGGTTAATCTGTTTTTATTTTTGTACAACAGACTTCAAGTTCCGTTGTTGTTAGATAGATGGGACAGGGAGCATATTTCCATTCAGAAGTTTTTAAGTAAGTTTTATGATTTGTGCAATGCATGTATGAAAACTCTTCAAAATTCTGACAGGTAGCTTTATTATCGATAAAAAAATCCTTATTTAGGAAGTGGTATCTATTATAAATGTTCTGATTCCCTTGTTCAGAAAGCTAACACTGGCAATGAATCAGCAGTTAGATAAATTTGAAAGGAAATATAACTTTTTTTTTTAAAACGAATACAATGCGTTATTCTATATGAATACCATGCTAAAAGTTATTAAAAACCAAGTATATTCGGTTTAATTAATGTTGCATAAAGTACGCTTGAATCATATTTGAAAAAAAAAAAGAAATTATCTTGAGTATTTAGAGGAAAACTAGCCTTTATGTCAGACTTAACATAATTGGTATATTAGTTATAACTATATATATATATATATATATAATTGTCTATTATATAATAATTTACGGATATGAAAAATCGTAGTTAATAATGTACTATCAAAAAGTCATGGTAATAAGAGAAAAACACAGAAGTATAATAACCTTATTTATTATTTTCAGTGTAGGTTTAATTTTAAAACATTGGAGTCCAATAAGTTTAATTTACTGAAATAAGATATTTCTTGGAAAAAAAAAATAGTGTGGGTAGATTTGTATTTAAGTTAAATGGAATTTGACTAACATTAATTTTAAAGCATAAAAGAAAGGTAAAATGTAAACGTATGGTTTATATGTTTATTTTTAACAAATATCTAAAAAATGATTGGAATTTGGGATTGGTATATAACACCTGAACAGATCAGTACCCAGTGTTATATCTCGGGGTACAAATTTGTTAAGAGAATTATTAATATCAAGTCAAGATCTATCTAAATATAAAAATAAAAGCCACCATGAAATAAAATTTATATGTATAGAGGATGTCAGACAAACCTAAAAGCCCAAAAATTGATATACAGATAGACAACGTGACAACAGGGCTCGAGGTAGAAGTGTAGGGGGGGTTCCCTTGTAACGTCACTCGACACGGAGTGACAGGCATATTATAACTGCAGAAGAGCTTTTGGATATTGATTTCAAAACGACGAATGCGCTCTGCTTCAATAAATGTTTACACCTTTCATTCATTTCAGTGTTTCCTTACTTCATCCCGTACCCCCTCAATTCTCCTCCTGTCTTCCTCTGCAAATTTTACAGAGATATTTTCACATGTTTATTTTTTCTTAAATTTGAATGGAATTTATAGTTCTTTTTCTGCGAATGCAATATATTCATACTTTTAGAAAATTAAAATATTATGCTAAAGCTCTTAAATGTTTGATAAAAAAAAAAGACTCATCATAGTAAATAATTTTAAAATGGTAAATATATATATATGTGTATTAAAATAAATAAAAAAAAATCATTATTATAAATGATATAACTTGGAATTAATTTTTTATTATTTAATCAGTACCAGTACTTAAAATTTGAAAAAAAATATTTATTATATATATATATGTATGAGTAAACTTACATTTAAAAAAATAAGTTCGGTAAAAGCAGACTAATCAGGAACTTTTAAAGGAAAATTTACTTTTTACAGACAGAGTGTAAACATGAATTTATGTTTAAGTTGGTGTATATATACTGGTATACAGTGTTCTTCTTCAGTTTGAATCTTTGCCGTTTATTGCAGAATTTTAACCTCTCTGCTATTATTAAAGACAACTTTTCAGATTATACGACGGTAATCAATGAACAAATGGCGGAATTATATAAACGGCGTGTCTTAACTTAAAGTAAGTTGGCAAAATTTTGAAATTCTGTAGAGTGTTATTTGCAGAAAATCTTCATGCATTTTAAAATAATTAAATATATTCTAAAAATGTAATTTAAGATAATTAAAAGAATGAGCACATTTAATAAATATGCATGGACATTACTTAATTACGTTTATAGCGCTTATTGGTACTACTTTTATTAAGCATTTTCCAAATCGCAAAATAGGGGCCGTTGGAATTTGGCGACATTTTAGGGCGCCATCTAGGCGATAAGTCGCCAAATGTGTTCCAATATTGTCACTTATATTAGTATTACACCAGTATTGTCACTTCAGTATTACGAACCGTTACTTCGAACACTTCGGCGAAAATATTTTTTAATGAAAATCCAATGACCCATATTTTTCTATATTTAATCAAACATATATATATATTGTTTCTTCACATGTCTTGACTTTTGAGACAGTTTCCATCAAATGAGAAATGTTGTTTCGAATTCCACTTCCAGTCTATTAAAACAGTTTTACAATTTTAGTGTATTTTTATTTGAATTTGCAAAAGCCACAAATCTAATTGACTCATCCGAACTTGCTCAGGATTCACTATATAAAATTTCAAGCTCCTGATGAAAAAAATGCTTTTATTAGAAAGAATTTATTTATTAAACAACGCCAAGTGTTTTCTGCCTTTGAAACTGTACATTACTGTCTGGAAATAAAAAGGCTAAATCATGTTGAAACACCTGAGAATATAGAAATTAATATTTTATTATATATTAATATTTGGACTAATTAATGCAAACAATAAAAATTTAATGAGTTGTTTATTGAAATCAATAAAGTTGATATGAAATAAATAAGTCCTTTACAATATATACTCAATTACTTGCATTTAAAAGAAACTTCGATTCTGTTTCACGTATTTTTCAAAGCAGGAAAAAATACTAATTTTTAGAAGTCCGCTTGGTTATAGGAAGTTAATTTTATTGTTAAAATAAAGTTTTCAGACTTATAGCGTAACAATAAATTATTTTTTTTACTGCAAATTCCCTTTATCTACCTAGCTTAAAAAAAAAACTGATAAATTAAGAATCATAAATTTATTCACCCATAGATTATTTTCAAAGCCACAGAAATTAAGCCTTGGAGGATACAATAAGTAGGGCTTTTTTATAGCTGTTTCTATTGAAATTTTACTGCGTTTTTTTATCATAAAATAAAGATTGACAGTTAAGGGTCTTAGCTTCAAGTAATTAAAGGCAAACAACAGCGAACAAGCTAAACTCATTTTGGCCTTCGAGAAGAGGCCCTTTTCTTTCCTTAATTGGAAATATTCCTCTTTTTAATTTTAAGGTTTGTGGATTTTTCTACTTTTTTTTTCTTTTTTTTTTTTTTTTTGTTGTTGTTAAGGTAATATTGAAGATATTGTTCAATTAAATGATATTTTATTAATTTTTATTTATTAGAATACTTAACATACTCTTATTACAAAAATACTTCAAGGGAACAACTTAATAAAAGAAGTATAAAATAAACCTAACTCTGTCATATTTTAAGAAGTAGGTATTTATGATCAGTTTACAAACTATTTATTATAATAAAACTTTTTCACTTAATGTACATATAATCAATTAAATTTAAAAAATTTTATTATAGTAAACACATAAAATTAATGAAAATTCAAAACATGATTTACTTATTTTCTAAAATATACATTTTTAAATACAAGTTAATAAACCATAATGACTAATAAAATTCAAAAATATCTTAGAAATGTTGTTTTATTTTTATTTTTGTTTAATAAAGTTTTTTTTTTTTCAGTTATTTTAAAGGCATTTTAATTTTTGTTAATCACTGAGTGAAACTTGCATGTTAAACTTTGCAAGATAATTATTACTTATTTTTATGTTTTATCTAATAAATTAAGTTAAATATTTTCACTTTCAATTTTCAGTAATTATTGCAGTCTATATTATTTACAGTGATTGAGATTGGGATTTCTTTTAAAGAAAGTATTATTTTGATGTGTGATTTCATAGTAATTATTATCAAATCACTATATTAATTGACCTAAAGCCAAATTAATACTGTTTATTTTTCTGTTTATATAGCTGTAATATTTTAAGAAACAAATGTGGCAGAATTTTACTCATTTTTATGTTAATTATCTATTAACGCCCATGCAAAAGTGTAATTTTTGAAGTATTAAGTAAATTGTGTTATTTTACACAGTCCAGTCACATTAATGTGATCCCCCTGTCAAAAGCCAGAATAATATAATATATATATATATATATATATATATATATATATATTATATATTATTTTTTTAATTAATTTATATATAATATTATACGTTGACGTCGAAAGTAGGTGGTGGTCACATTAATGTGACTGGACTGTGTATAATATTCCCCATTATTATTATTATTTCTTATTCCTATTATGGTTGGATGGTTATTACAACGTTTTCACATCAATAAAGGTGGATTTCCCTAGAATACTGAAATATCATGGCATGGAACGCCAACCAATCGGAAGCCTTCCTGCTCATTCAGTCATTCAGATTGTCCGGTTTCCTATTACCGATAGATTTCCTATTTAAGTATCTAAAATAAGACTAATAATATTAAAAGATTGATGTTTGTTTCCAACAGACCTGTGGCACCACGCTTTAGAGAAAATCAGTCCAGATAGTATCTGGGGTCTCGTATCCTCCTCTCACCTTCTCAAACCCAATGGATTAGGTATTACAGTAACCATCATCGGTACAGATAAAAATAATTTCAGTTCAGTATTACTCGTAGAATTTCGAACAAAACTGTTTTGGATAAGCCTTATTGGAATCATTCATTTATTAATTTATTCGACCTTCTTTTACTATGCATAGCGTTTCACACACACACACACCCACACACAACTCATAAAGGTGAGGATATTGGGGATAAATACAGATACACAATTAAAATTTATAGAATTTACCTTTCAGAGATGACTTCTTGTAGTGAAAATGCTTTATAGAAAATAAACAAAAAATCCAAAAGAGAAAATTTAGCAAGTTTGTTTTATGATGTTTCAGATCATAGATGAAACCAGATCAGTGGATCTTGCTCTAATTTTACTTCCAACTCCATCCGTGAGTCGGAGGCACAAAACCACTATCCAGCCGGGAAAGTGGAGCGACTGGGGTAAATGGGACGAGCATTGCAGCGTCACTTGTGGCATTGGAGTCAGAAGACGCGTGAGGAAGTGCAGTTACAAGGGAAAACAGAGGAAATATGAATGCAAAGGGAACAAAGGGCAACTGAAGAACTGTGACACGCAGCTCACCTGCCCGGTCCACGGCAGCTGGTCGAGTTGGGTGGCGTGGGATTGCTCAGTGTCCTGCGGAGGGGGCACTGGTCAGAAAAAGAGGACCTGCACCAACCCCATGCCCCTGTTCGGCGGGAAAAATGTAAAGGAAAAAGTGATGAAGACGGAGCGTGCAATGAGCAAAAGTGTGCTGATCAAGTGTTCACACTTTCTCCTGGTACAGCACAGAAAATGAAGGATGCCACTGAAAAAGTATAGTAACCTTTTTAGTTTATTCGAGTTTCTAGTCTTCTGATTTGTAAGTCAATAATTTATACAAATTTATAATTAATTTTATGTTATACAATATTGAACAACACGCTTATTTTAATCATTTCACCAGTTTTGAACATAATATTCATAGTGTCGCAGAATCTTGAGTCCTTAAGATTCTGCGACTCTGCGATTTCTTTTCTGCGATTTCAACCTATTTCCAAATATGTGACAAAATTATGGCAGAAAATGGCTAAGATTATCTACTCACTCAAATCAATCAACTAATTCAAAATTTAGAACGATAGGACAAAACTGGTAACGTATTTAGACATTGAAAATCGTTTTATTAGTTGTACAAAATGCAAATCATCCTTGGTATTTTAATTGGAAACCTACCAAATTTGTTGAAATTTGTCTAATGGTGAGATTTTGTAAATGAGAGAATGTTTTCCTAAAAGATTATTTTATTAAAAAAAGACATATTTGGGTTAAGAAGCACCAAGTATAGCAAAATAATGCCTTAAGTTATTGACAGGATATTAAGTTGTTTTAGTTTAAAAATGAAATCTTCCTTTTGATTTGCATTTTTCTAATAGAGCTTTAACCGACTAAAGCATAAAATTCTTCTAAAAATACAACCTCCCTAAACCAGTATGGTATGAACCACTACCTCTTCTCATTCTCTTCAGGCTTTGACATGTCACAGTTGGATGAATATGAAGTCATATTATCCACAAAAATCTTTTATTATAATTTTTCTCCATTCAGCAAGTTAGAGGTAGTAGATGCTGTACATGTTTGAGTAACTAACTAAGAGTTTTCTGAATATTCAAAAGTTCATGCAAGATGAGTTCAAAGAAATAGGATGGAGTTAATTAAGGATTATATAGTCAAATATGAAATTCCTCTTAACAAACAATTTTTTTAAGATTCTTAATTAATATATTATCTACCCATTGAAATCGAAAGTTAAATTCTTTGAAGTTAATGATTTAATAAATATTTTATTACACTTAAAGAGATTTTGACTTTGATTTCTTAAAATTTTATTTGCTATTTTATTCGGAAGAAAGTTGTGAATGGTAATTATGTATTTTTATTTAATATCTGAATCAACATATATTCTTCAATACATTCATAAATTATTTTTAATTCCTTACAAGACAAGATTAATTCGAATTTATGAGTATTATCGCTTTGATAGTATGAAAATAAATTCTTTTTTTCTTTTATTTTTATTTATCCTTTCCAATTAGTGTTATAACATATGGAATTGCCTAATACAGCTAAAAAAAAAATTTCAATTTTAAAAATCAGATTTATTTATTCATTGTTTCTTCTTGTAGAAAGTTTTTATTTTTTTATTTCTCCATGTTTATGATGGAATACAAGTTACTCCATCAAAAATAAAAAATAAAAAATGTGTATTTCATGTTAATAAAGAAATAACGGGAAAAAAGATATTTTTATAAAATATAATTGTTATTTTGCTTTTTTTAGTAAGACTTATTTTTTCTTATAACATTCAGTGAAACAAATTAAGTACTTTAAGCATAAGTAAAGACAGTTGATGCAAAAGAAATGTATTTTTTATACACTTTTTGAATAATCTGTAATATTATGAAAGATTCAAAATACTTTTTTTTTTTTTAATAAACTACATGATGGACCAAAAAATCAATAGTTTAAAAAAGAAATAAAAAGTTTCAGTAATTGGGACATGTCATGGATGAACTGATATATTTTTTTAAATTTCTTATAAAAGCACAATAAAATAAATGACGCGTTACATTATCTTTTAACTGAAGTTTAAAGCCAAAATGGTTCATTAGCTTCATCGATATTATGTTTTTGTTAATACAGTTCTCCATAAAACTTTTAAATATAATAGTACGAAAATTGAATTATTATTATTATTAAATGCAGGGACGCATTTTTTAAAAATTTGGTACATTGGTTAAATGAGTGAAATTTACTTACACGAGTAAATCAGGATCCCTTTTTCAATATGTTTTTTTAAATACATACATTTTTTTTTTAAAGTATGTTTACTTTATCTTATTCAGCATTAGTTTTTAGAACTGTAGACTTTTATAAAATCAACAACGTGAAAATAATTTATTGAAATACTCCAAGTTTAAACTTTTAAAAGTATATTTAGTCATGCCATATCCTCTGTACCGATTCTCACAGATATAAGAACAGCTCAGTATAAAAATCCAAAAGGAAATCAAGAAATTTTTCTTTTCGTAATTTTCCTCTCTTTTAATTCCCTTTATATTAAATAATTATTTAATTTAGTTATAATGATAATAAGGATCTTTATTTCTAAAAGCAAGAGAAACTGATAAAATAGACATTTAAATTGAAAATACTGTTATATATCATGTAGAGGCACATTGCTATTGCAAGTACTTCTGTGTAGCATTTTTTGTCCGTGAACCATCTTCATTACTAAGAAGACGACCATGAACATAATAGTTTTTTAAGATAAATGAAGTTAAGCACTAAAGCAGTTTTAGTTTAAAAACAAAAGCGAATATATTAATAATACCTAAAGTACTCTAGTAATATATATAATATATTTGCGAAGGTATAGCAAATGCAATTAAAACTTCGAGTGTTTAGTTAAGATGTTGTTAAGGTCACAGGTCTTATTACAGGAGTTTATTACAGTAGCAACCTTATCACATAGCACCAAAATTACTATAGCAACCCACTATTATAGTATCACATGTCATCACATTATAACATTGCATCGTATCATATTATAGCATTATATAACATCAACAACTGTCCTTGTCATTCAAATTATATGTTTATAGTGAGTATTATTTAAGAAGAACATAATTTTTCATCTTTTCGTTATTCTCTTATTCTAATGAATTAATGGATTAAGTTATAATTATGATAAATCCTTTTACTTCTAACAGCAAGTACAACTGATCTTACATATGCTAAAATTAAGGACTTCCACATAAGCAATAAGTTATTATTATATATGCTAAGAGTGCAATTGGGTTAGAGAATTCACATTTCATTAGTTTCCCTGCATTCGGAGTATGAAAGCATGATACATTTATGTTTTAACGTAAGTTGAAACTTACGTGCTTTCAACGGGATAAACATATTATTAGATAAGCAACGATAATTTATTTATAGTAGCTCTGTGTTAAAAATAAGCTCAGGTACTAAAGTCTTTAAAGTACATCAGAATTCAAGATATTTCTGTAACAAAATGCTTATGATATGAAACGTTTTCACTAAGTATGAAGCAAATGAAAAGCAATTTTAAAATTTTGTGGGTTTTTTTTTCTATAGATGACTACATATAATAAATATTACAGTAATTTATTTCATACATTCATATAAAAAGATCTACAAGATCTAATTCAACCATGTATGACCCATTTTAAGAGCATGCATGCCACTAATAATGTTTATGCATAGTATTTCTTGGCAATATTTATAAAAAATGTTGATTTAAAAAGATTACGATAACGATATGAAAATGATTACAATTTAAGTAAATAGAATAAAAATTAAGCAGTAATAAGAATCACTTAAGAATAGAAAATACATTTTAATCTTAAAATTTTAAATCTTAAAATATTAATCTTTAAAATTTAAATCTTTTATTATCATGGTATAATGTAATTGTTATTAGATATTATACTTTTTTTCTGGAAAAAAGTATTATTTTACTAAAAAAATAATTCATATATGAATCAAAGTATTATCTATCACTAGACAATACTTTTGGTAAAAGACGAGCTCCCTGTCGAATAGCCACTTATCATTTGTGGCTATCCACAAATCAAATCAAATTTGTTTTACTTCTTCAAAAGAATGGAAGTGCTGCTCAGACAGGTCGTGTCTTATTGATCGAAAAAAGATGTAATTAGAAGAAGCAATATTTGGAAAATATGGATTTCCCGCTGAAGTATCACCGAATAGTTTCTGAACATGTATCATAACATGTGACCGAGCAATTTAATCTTGAAAAGTGATTTGGCCATGTCTTTCTGTTTTTATTTTTTAAATTAATGTAGGTTTAGAAGCATAAATTGCAATAAATAACGCTCACCAGTAATGTTTCAACAGGTTTTAGCAGTTAGTGATTTTTTCGGATAATCAGGGTGGTCTGTCGTATCAAAATCACCGTCCTTAGTTTGGTTTGAGCCATTTTTGACAAGTTCTTTGAGGTAATGCATGCTCTCCGTAAGCTTTCACAGGAATTAGATGCACTTCAATCATACTTTTTTTCCAAATAAAAAAAAAAAGAAAAGAGTTGTTTTGTAACAACATTTTGAATGTTTAAAAAATTATCTAGTCTACACTTCAACGTAATGATACAAAAAGAAAAAAAAAAATCAAAAAAATCAAAGAAAAAATAAAATAAATAAACTATCAATCGAAGCCAAATGAAAGTCGTAAGGCATGAAGTACTTGTAAGTCTCCTCCATCTAGTAAAAAGACCAGTTATGTCATCTGTTTGAAAACATTTGCATGTTCAAAAAAATTATCTTGTTTACACTTCAGCAAAAATAAAATCAATCAACTATCAATCAAAGCCCTTTTTTTGAACATGCAAAAAGTTGTTTTATTACAACATTTTGTCTGTTCAAAAAATTGTCTTGTTTACATTTCAACGAAATGACACATACTAAATATCAAGGCAAAAATAAAATCAATCAAAGCCAAATGAAGGTTGTAAGATATGAAGTAGTTGTAAGCCTGATCCATCAAGTAAAAGACCAGTTATGTCATCTGTTAGAGAAACCAACAAACCCATTCAGTTTATTGCCAAATATATTTATGTAAATAATAAGTTATGGTATTAAAATAGTCGAATCAATTAATGTTGATTTATCTTAAACAATAGAAAAATCTCGAATATATTATCTCATTTAAAATTAATTTATGTTTTCTACTGTCTATTTTAATGTAATCGCAAGCCATTTTGCATGATCTAGGTCTTATTTAATTGGATTATTCAATGTTGTCTTGTAATAACCGCAGAGTGTGTGAAAATGTCTGAGCAATATTGAATACTTGTGTGCAAAAGGCATGCAATTTAAGACTGGCCAGTATTATCATTAATGATATAGATCTAGAATGTCATAAATTTCACCATTCAGTATTTGAGAAAGATAAGACTGTGAAAACTTGTTTAAAATAGAAGCAGAAGAAATTTTCCTTCTTGGATATTATCATTATATCCTTATTAATTTCTCATTTTAGTATTTGTTTGTTTAAGTAGATTTGTGTCTCAATTTTATAAAAATTCGGCTTTAATAAAGATATTAAATTATGATGTACTTCATTATTTTGTTTTAAAATTATTAATTTTGTCCTTATCCATTAATAATGTGAATAACTGAGATAGTTAAAAGTGATGTTATAGAATTAAAATCTGTTTCTGAAATAGTTTAATAGATTTTTTTTTATTCCCTCTTTAAATTTAAGATAAACTCTACATGCCTTTCAAATATCTGAGAACAATATTATCACCATATTTAATATGGAGATAAGATTAGATATATATCCAATATTATCTCCATATTTATTTTATAAGAATGATTTATTGGGTGTATTACAGAAGGTGGAAGCTTGTATGTAAGTAAAAAAGTGATAGTAATATTAAATATATGACGTGATTGACAGCCAATCCGATATTGGCACACCAAAAGTTAGCTGCAAAATGATAGTTTCATAAAAATTAATATTTAATAAAGAAAAATCATGTGTAGTTGGAAAGAAGGAAAGATTCTATGTGATAATATCATTATCATTTTAAGACTTGAATGTCTTTTTCATATATTACGCTTTTAGTTATTTATATATTGCCCTCACATAAAAATCTAGTTTTTGACAATATTTACTGCGGCGATATGTATGTATTACTTTTTAAATATGTCTGTACTTTATAGTATGATGATGTATATGTAAGCTAACATTATCAACAGGTTCATTTCAGTTTCAAGAAAAACGAAAAATCAAATATTGATTTGGCCTGCGCGGCAAATGTCGTTGGAGACATATTCAAGGAATATCCCAGATCTGTTCTTTTTGGACCAAGAACGGCGAAGTCCTTACACTTGATAGAGAAAGAATGCAGTTGGGCTTGTCGAAGCTGTCTATTCTAGAACTGACGCCTCAAGACAGCGGGGTGTACATGTGCAGTATGCGCTATGCTCAGAAGTGGTGAAGCCTATGGCAGTAATCAGTGTGGCGGTGATTCCAAAAAAACCTACTTTCGAAGTGCATGAAGAAGAAAGTGTTACTCTTACCTGTCATGGTTCACAGCTGGAGAAAATCTACAAAGATCTTTCTCAAAAATGGTTCCATGGTAAAAGGTGTACAAGGAATTTAAAATTCCACCCTCATAGAAAGCAATGTCTTCGAAATAAAAAATGTTACTTCCAATATGACAGGTGAGTTTGAATGCATCAGATAAGTCCATATAATTGATAAGTTCTATCAATTCTTATAATTGATAAATTCTATCATTTATTTTACTCGATTTGTGTCCTAATAGTAAAGCGCTCATCTAGTGTGTAAGAACATTTTGGTTGTATTCCACTGGCAGTTAGAACTTTTAGAAGCAAAGAAACTCGATAGCACATTACGTATAAGAGTCTAGCAACTAAATTCAGGCTATCTGGTTTCATTCTAAATTCAGGCTGAATTTCATACTTTTTTCTCTCCTTTAGCATACAAACAAGGAACAATTCACTACCACCATTGCCCATCAGTTGAATGTTTGTGCTATATACAAGGGAAACAATA
Source organism: Caerostris extrusa (assembly GCA_021605095.1). Classification (NCBI taxonomy): domain Eukaryota; kingdom Metazoa; phylum Arthropoda; class Arachnida; order Araneae; family Araneidae; genus Caerostris; species Caerostris extrusa. The sequence goes on from BPLR01017474.1 coordinate 19,901, forward strand.
GATCCACCGATCTACAAAAATTGTCTACTTAAGACAAAAACTGTGTATAGAAAGAAATTGGTAGACATTACACATGGATTATTTAAATACATAAGGAAATATGAAACCTTTTTTTTTCTACTTTCTATAAAGAGGTAGAATATATAATAATCATAGAATAAGTAAGTAAAAGAATATATTAAGTAATATCTATATTGGTAGGTATGTTATGAATGTAAACCGATATGCAAGAAATACTTCTTGTATATTCATATTAAAATTACTACACCTTTATTTATATTAAATACGAATAGGTTTACACGTATTCCAAACCAAATTTTCAAGAACCGAAGAAATAACAAAAACAGAAACAAAATAGTACTATCATTTAATGTACTATACTATCACTTAAGGAATTATTATATGCTTCTATTCAATAATCAATGATTCATCAATCAATTATTTATTATTTTTTATGTAACTGAAAATTTAAAATATTATTAATATTTAATTTCTGCAATTATTAGAAAATCAAGCAATGATTATTAATTAGTCATTTTGAATTAATTATTTATACTAGTAATTTTGAAAATGTTAAATATTTTCAGCAATCTTTATTATGCAAGGAAAATTTTAATGAATCTTAATCAGAACTAAAATCCAACAATGATGCTTTTCTTTAAGCTGCATCCCATATTACACCCCAATGAATAATTTACCTTCCCTTCTAAAAATTATATTTGCATGGTAAATACTACAGTCATTGTTTTTAATTATTTAAAGCTATCAAATGGGCCTCTGATAATTTTAGATCACAAAACACTAACATTTCTTTTTCTAAATCGCTTTTAAGACACAATGCAATTGAAGAAGATTATAAACATAAAAAAAAAGATAATATTTCAAGAAGAGAAGGCACTGAAATGTCATATAGTGTTTGCCCTTTTATTGGCACCCTTTTAAATCTACTATAAGCTTTTATTTAATAAAGTGCTTGAATAATATCATGGATATAATAATTAATATTATAATTAATGAATGACATTAATATAATAAGTAATTATATAATATCAATATAATAATTAATAACTGAATTTAAAATTACAAAATAAATTTATACAAAAAAAAAAAACAATATTGCATCAATTGCGACATGAAACTAAGTAAAAATCAAAATAGAAAAAAAAAAAAAAACCTTTACGAATTGATGACAAAAGCCATATTTAAATAAGAAATGTAATAATTAAATCTAGATAAATATATCTTATGTTTTTTTTTTATTTTTTCAGTATTGTTAACACTTCAGCATCATATTTATTCGACACTTTAAATTTTAAACAACTCAAAAGTATTCTGATCGATTACTAAGTTCGTCGAATTACCCTATTATTATTATAATTTTTGGTGTTAATCATTTAAGGACGTAGTGTTAAATTTGCATGAAAGAAATTTTGAACATATAAACATAAATAGAAAAAAAAAAAAAGTGTGTTAAATTATCTATTGCTCAGTAACATAACAAATTATTAAATGTATAAACAAGTTTTTGCATGATTTTTGGACTTGTAACAGAAAGAATTTTGAGAGAAAAATGGATTTGATTTACAAACGTAAGAATATTAAAGAGATTTAAAATAATAAAAAACACATTAGCAAGCATTCTGAAGAGCCTACTAATCCCACAAGAGAAAATATATCAATATATATACAAAAGAAAGTCTTTTCATGCAATATTTTATTGTAGTTATTATTAAAAGATTACATTAAAGGATATGGAGCCAAATCAACAATGAATACTTTTTTTTTATTTTTATTTCATTGAAGATATTTTTATGAATACAATTGATGAAAATGTGTTTTAATTTCTTTTATATGTGTTAAAAATGCTCTGTAATAACCATTCATAATCAAACGGCCCTAAAAATGCTTAATTTAATTGTTATATATATATATTGGCGTATTTCAGTATTTATGACGTTTATTCTACTCTTTGCATTAGCAAAAAAAAAAAAAAGAAAGTAATGAAAACAATATTTACTTAAATGCCTAAGAATATGACTTGAAGTTATTAACCATTAGAATGCCAGGGTGCCCTTACGAATTTAAACTATTGCACTAGAATTGAAAAAGAGATAGAAAATTAGAATTTAGTAGGAAGAATTTCAAGGATAGAAACCTAATTTTTTTGTTCCGCTTGGGGTAACATTTCGGAAAAATCATGCCTGCCAATTTGATGTGAATGCAAGATACTTCCATATGCTGTCCCAACTGATATCGGATCTCTTCGTTTGTGAAAAAGCTTATGTTAATCTAATGCAAAAATACAATGAATAAGCATGGTTTGCACTGTTGTCCCTAATTTAACACCTAACAATAAAAAATAGAAAACTTATTTGAAATTGTTTAAAATATCAGAAGCTGACACCACTTTCAGAAATGAGAAGAAAATGAGTCCCAAATAATGGCTTTCAGCGCATTAGAGACCATTTGTCCGGCATCATCGAGCGAAACTACAATAGAGGCAACAAATTTCTAATGTTACCCCGCTGGGGGGGAAAAAAAAGGTTCGAAAAATCGATTCGAAGGACGGTGAGAACTATCATGTATAGGGGACACACACTTTAATGTGTCCATGACCTTTAAAATTCGATATCGAACAAAATCTCGCGATTACCGGGTTTCAGTGACACTTGAAATCCCAATTTCTGTGCTCTCTCCACAAATCGATGGAAGTCTTTATAAAACCTGGGAACGCCTTTTTTGTGTTTCGCTTTAAACGATCCCTCGGAAAACGATCACTTTCGCGTGTGTTTGGTAATTAAGGCTCGAGCATCCACAGTTTGAAAACTGTTGGGACAAAAATAGAACCGCAGTAACAATGGATTTCACTTTTATCAGTTTTTAAATTGGACAGTTGTTGGCTCGGTTTAGGGAGATATCCCAGGTAGAATTACTAAATCTGTGAGGTATTTAAACAAAATATTGACTAGAGTTTTGATAAAATCCAGGGATACTAAGCAAATTTACCTGTTATGTAACTTAATGCCATCTAAAGCGATATAATTAAAAATTTCTTACATAAAATGTACAACATCAATACAATTTTTAGTTTCTGTTAAAAGTACGTAATATTGCACCCTACATCAATAAATTACTTCTTTTGTAAGAAATTAAACAATTTCATACCAATATAAAATATATAATCTTTTAATTATTGAAATTTGAAGTTTCTTACGTCTTTTATAGAATTTAAAACGAATAATAATTTATTCCTTAAAAAATTCAAAAAATAATTAACCATTTATATTGAGAAATTTTTCTAAGAAATAAGAGATTTCATTTATTTATTCATGCTGATGTAAGAATTAAATTTATTAACTATGCCTTAATTTTCAAATAAATTAAATACTTTGGTTAGTAGTTTAATAAAACCATATCATCTATAAAATATATTTTGAAATCACTTCTCAACACAGTAAAGCATTTAATAGAATAATTCATTGTTTAAATCCTTTCTTAAACTTAAACTAGTTAGATTGGACAATTTAAGTTTATAAAACTAGTTAGTACAAGTTAGATTGATAATCCTTTAAACTAACGAGCCTGGAGCGTCTAGTGGTAAGAACATTGTAGGTCAGAAGAAGAGTTATGTTCGAAACCAGACAAGCGAGTTGAACCTATGTTTAATATATATACACTAGGTTAGGCTTCATTAATCTGTAGTCCGGTTCATGCCATTGAGTTCAAGAAGTTCAATATATTCCAATTACTCCTTTTTCTCAAAGAGTCTGACTTTGACTTAATAGACAAGACATAAATCATCAACATCATTCATTCATCAATCTGAAGAAGAATACTAAAACAGAGGAATTGACTCAAAATGAGAATACGTTTTTCTTTGTTGTAACCTAAATTATAAAATAATTAAAAATCTTCCCATAAAGTATTATCCATGTATATAGGTTATTTGATGAACTAATGTCGAAAGTATCAAACATCGATCTCCTTTAAGTGCATTAGTAATACAAAATGTAATTTTCATTACAATCATTTGTGGCATTAATCTTTACCATGCAGCTTTTATCAGTATTTACCTAAACAGAAATATTGTGGAGTATATAATATGAAAATATGGAAAGTACAAAAAAAAAAATATTTCTAAGTAAAATAAATGCATTTTTTCCAGGACTTTGGGAATGCAAAATCAAGGATTCCAAGCGAAAATGGACATGGACGACGAACGTTGTCCGTCTAAAGGTGAACCCACCACTCCCTTTAATCCTCAAGTATTTGAAAGACAGGAATTTTATGATTATAGCTGGGACGACAGTATTCGCAGCCATATTTACGGTGGGGGCTTATATTGGCTATAAAATAACCAAAGCTAGAGAAAATTACATGACTGATTTTCGAATTTGGAGAACTATATCAGCTTATGAGTACCAGAAGATTTAGAAAAACAGTAATGTGAATTCAAGAAGATGAATGATCATTTAAAGATGTTTCAAAATGATTTTATTCATAATCAAGGAAATATAGCCAATAACAAATTAAAATGAATTCTAGCCTAAAATTACTTAGAGTTCCAAAATAATAATTTTATTTCAGTTCCAATGGATTCATAAAAATGGAACAGCGAAATGAAAAAGAATTCTTTATTTTTACTTTGTAGCTGAGTTTTGTTTATTTTCATTTCATTTTGCAATTTGGTTTTACAGCATATTTTATGTATTTCATTCAGTATATATTTTTGCAGTTATTGAGGGGCAGCGAAATGAGAGGTTTGGTTGCACATTCTTTAAATTTTAGATCATCTAAGATAAGCTTCATCAACATAGTAATGAAACACTTCGTTTTATTTGCACATTGTCAGCCTATTTTACTGATACGAAATTAAAAGAGAAAATCTTAATAATAAAAATGGATTGATATTTGAATATTGTGTATTTCTATATAAAATGAAATTTATGAATTTGTGATTTGAACTATTATTATAAAATATTATTTTTATAAAGTTTGTTAAATTCTTCCTTATAAATAAAAAAAACTTTTTTACGACTCTAAAAGTCACTTTCATTTTATTATTGATATAACCGATTTAATTTATGGTTTAAAATGTACTTTTAATGATTTACAAAAGAAATACATATACATATTTCGAATCTTCAACATTTGGTAATCTATTTTTCAAAAGTAGATAGGAAACTTGCTACAGGTTTGTATAAAACAAAATTATCAAATAATCAAAAGTAAACAGACAGTCAAGAGCATTAAAATTAACAACACTCACAAGTTTTACAAAAATTAAAGAATATTTGTTTTCAAGGATTATGTACTCTGCCCTTTGTTCAGCTTATGATATAAGTTTAAAATGCTTTTTAATTTGTTACTTGAACGCGAAGTCTCAGAACTTATATGTTAGGAAAATTATTGAACATTTAACTACAGGAAATTAACTTCAATCTGAAAAAAAAATAAATAGCGGGATTAGTCGAAATACATCTATAATAATCATTTTGAACATGCGTAAATAAAAACAAGATGTAATTTTTAATGAACTTTCATTGCCTGGCAGTCCTATAGAAAGTGCTATTTGATATTATGATGGCAAAAGAAGAAATCAATTTCCTTAGGAGGACCTAAGGACATGCCATCGCCTTCCATACGATGGCTACAGAATTATATCATTCAAGGCTAAGTATCTCCAGGGATTAATATAAGTAGAATTCTCTGCTAGACAAGATACTGTTCCCTCAAGACTGAGAGAGAACATCAGAATCACTAATTCTTTTTCCTAGGAAGAGTTAATGAAATCTCTTGATTTTGTAGAAAAATAGTAATAAAGGTGGATTCCTACCGAGAACTGAACAGTAAAAGTGACCACAGGGATTGCCAATTTGAAATCAACATGCTCGTCACGTGAGTGATATATTCCAGCAGCCTGCAGCGATGATTTGTATGGGAATCATAACATTGTTTATTTGTGTTGCATTAAAAATATAGGACACAAAATTTTGGTTATGTTTATGCCTGTATCAAAAAAAAATTGTGAAAGGACGGGTTTTATTCTTTTACAGATACATAAGAATTTATTTATTTACATTGTTGACTGAATATATAATTTTTAACAGCAGTTTTATTGAGAATTCATATTTGATTTATATCGTTTCCTGTATCATGTTATAACTCCTATAAATTGGTAATTTTTATTTTGGTGAATAACTATATTACTCATTTATTGATCAGAAGTTATTTTAATTAATTTATAATTAGTTTTAAACATGTATTTTAAAGTTTTATAGATTAACATATGCGATTATAGCTTGTTAAAAGTTTTGGTGACTATCTATACGAAGAGAGAGAAGAAGTCCTATCATACGATTTTAAAAGCAAATACTTCATTTCTAAAAATTGTAAATAAATGTAAATTTAATGTTTTTAAATATTTGTCATTTTTCTTCTACTAATAAATAAAGTTTCTTTTGATATTTTAGATGTTTTAAAGGAATTGTGTATACTATATTTATTATTATTTCAATTCCTTCTATTAGCTCACATTCTCCCCTATATGCTATATCTTGTTCAAATTTTCAATCGTTAATAAATACTTTTTATTCATCCACTCAATTTCAAATACATTTTTTTCAACTTGTAGTGGATGACAAGGGATATTAATACAGTTTTTTTTCAAATATTAATTCAGTAATTTAAGTAAATTAATTAATTTTAATTTTTAAATTTAAGTTGCATATATCTACCAATAGATGGCGCCAGATAAACTTAAAAAATGAATGAATGAAAATTATTTATAAAGTACTTTCTGCAATATAATGAAAAAAAAAGTAGGAATTGACTTTAAAATTTTTTTTTTTATATTACTAGTTATTATTGTATATTAGTTTGTTTAATGTATGTATAGCATTTCTTTATTTTGTGTGGTAGAATTTATGTCTATTTTGTCATATTTGTGAATAAATAAATAGCTTTATATCTATACAATAAATATAAAACTTTTTCTTTCTGAAGAAATACGTGTAGGAAAAGGAGTTAAAGGGCCAACGTAAGTGCCAACTTTACTACGAAATGCATGATGGGTGATATTGGCTCACCAATTCTGTTCCTTCCGAATAGAGAACACTATATTTTATTCAGTGTTTCCTATTGGTTGATAGGAAGTCAGTCATTTTGGTATTCGTTGCGAAAGCTTGGTGTTGAGAAGTTACATGAAATTCAAGTTAACAAGTGACCGTGGGAATTCAAGAGAAAGAATCCCGATAATAGGTATCCTATTAACTGGCGTTTTACGTGTCGTGTTTTTAATATTCAGTAGGAACTCACTTTAATAAGTATAACTATAGATGCAGGCATTTGTTAAAACATTGATTATTTAATAATACTAAATGAAAGCAGATAAATAAAAAGAATAATAATATTTATCAAATTTATTATTTATTTCTTATATAAAAATTATAATTTTATTTAATTAAAATTTAATTTGAGTTCATTTTTAACTAATACTGGATAAAATAAAATAAATTAACAGATATGTATAACGTCATTATAAATATATTAAAAGGTAAAAAAAGATAGATGCATATCTTAACCTTCAGTGTCAAATAATTGCTACATTCTTTAGCATTTTACGAATGTCACGATACTATTTTGCATTTTTAAATTGCATAACATTTAAATTTTATTCAAAAACAAAAATAGAAGTAACAGTTGTTTAAGCATTGGATGTATTTTTAAATCAATAAGGACTACCTAATTTTATTTGCAAAAAATTCATTTTAAAAAATTGAAATCATATTCAAAAATAAAAAAATTAAATAAAAATAATGACGAACAAATAATTCGACTGATTCCCTTTTCAATTAAGTCTCAGGAAAAACACTTATAACCCATTTCCATTATTGCTTGGAAATAATGCAAAGGCAAAACAGAAAGGACTTAAAGAGTAGGGAGGAGAGCTTGAATACATAGCTCGGAATTTCATTACTGCAGCAAAGAAGCGAAAAATGTTCACTGTACCTAATTCGAGAAAATTTTCATTACACTGTGAGATTCTATCTCTGTTTAATGCAAACACATACGCAGATCCCCTGCGACGGACAGCTGCATAAAAGTTCATTTGATTGGGCGGAAGGGGGACTCAGCCGGAAAGAGTACAAAAAGAACTCAGTTTCTTGGTTTCCACAGATTCACTAAGATTGTAATAAAACGAATTTAGCTCGACAGAGATGGGCACAGAAATTTCTGCTGCCGATTCGGATAAAAATGTATAATCAAAAATATTTTTTTTTTCTGATAAGTCAGTTAAATTTCGTTTCAAAAATGTCTATTTTTAAAAAAAAATAAAAAATTATTTAGTGAAGGATATTTCGTGTTCCGTGTTCTTCGTGATATTTCGTGAAGGATATTTTGCAATTTTTAGTCTTACCTTGCAATTTTAGGTTACAAAGGTCTTAACATCTTTTTCAATTCCTACTATTAGCTCACACTCTCCCTATATATATCTTGTTCAAAAATTTTTATTCATCATTCAAGTTCAATATACATTTTTTTGAACTTGTAGTGGATGACACTTCATGTTATACAGTTTTTTTCAAATATTAATTCATTAATTAAATTTAATTCCTTAATTTTAGTTTTTTTTAAGATTTAAGTTTATATATCTACCAATAGATGGCGCCAGATGTAAGAAGAAAATTTTTATCTGCATTTGTTAAGGACTTTTCTGCAATACAGTGAAAAAAAAAGTAGGAAAATTAACTTAAAATTTTTTTTTATTTTACTTGTTTTCTTTTTTCAGTTTAATATATTGTTAAAGAATAATGGGATTAATGATTGATTAAAATATCACAGATAGCTAAACCACCTTTTCCACCTATTCACTAAGATTGGCAATAAAACAAACGGGTCTCTCGCCAAAGATGGGCAGAAAATTTCTGCCGCCGATTCGATGAAAATGTATAATCAAAATAGTTTTTGACAAGTCAGTTAAATTTCGTTTTGAAAATCTATTTTTAAAAAAATCTTGTCAATTACTTTAGGAAGATTTCCAGCAATTTTGAAAAATTTAGGTTATAACGTTATTAATATCTTTTTCTTTTCTGATTTTGAGTAGCAACCATTGTTAAACATAGGAGTTTTTTGAATGGGTTAATATAGTTGGGCAGGAGGAGGAGATATATGGGTTTTTTCTTTTATCTAATATATCGTTAAAAAAGAATAATGGGATTAATAAGTGACTAAAATATCACAGATAGATAAAAGTATTAGTCACATATAGATTTGTTGTATAGATTTATAGAAATATTATCCTATGTGGTTCCAGGTTTGAATAGTTACAATGTAACATGCACGTCGTAAAGGGCGACTGTAAAAATGAGTACTCAGGTCCGGGTGGGGTAAAGTCAGAGTTCTCCCTTTGAGTGCCCCATGTCAGGGACCATACCGTAAGGTTAAAGGACAAAAGCTGCATTTTTTTACCCTTTTAATCATGACTCGTCTGTTTTAAGATGCGCGGCTTATGGACTACATAATGCCGTTGACTAAATGAGATAAGAAACATATTGGATCTATAAAATTATAGATTTTAGTCACTTATTTTTATTGATATGGAATTTCATAGATATGAAAGAAGAAAATTATTTAAGAAATAACATGGATTTTTATGCATATTAATCTCTTTTTTATCATGTTATATATCATCATAATATCAACTATTGAGATGCCGTTTTCATTTATTCTTTTTTTCGGTGTCTTCATTAATTCTTTCTAAATGGCGTATTTCTTCGTTAATTCTTCTTTATGCATTATATTTATGGTTTCCTTTGACGTTTATATATTGTCCGGTTTGTAAGATTTGCTCAATTAATTGCTTTCATAATTAATTTACGCACACTTTTTCAGCTTCTTGCTTTTATTGTTATAAATGTCGAGTAGTAATAAAAATAGAGCGATCTGATTGTGTCAGCTTGAAGCCAACATGCTCGTTATGTGATGGATGTATAGTTCAACAACCTATTTAGTCAGTCTATAGATTCGTAAATGAACTAACAGCTCTATTAATTTCATTTGCGTTGAGAAAAGGGTTAAATATGAGTATGTGGAAAGGATGGCTTTATTCTTTTTACACAGATATGCAGGAATTGATTTATTTATTCTATGAATGAATAAATAATGTTTTTTAAAAGAACTTTATTGAGTATATATTCAATTCATATCTGATTTATAATAGGAGTCGGTATCATAATCTAGCATATTAGATTGATAATTTTGCATTTTTATAGATAACTATAACATTCATCTATTGATCAGAGTAATAGATTTTTTGGCGACTCTCTTCACTATTGGTAAAAAGAAGAACAAAAGCCTAGTCAAGCAATTTTCAAACAAAAGCTTCATTCATTAAAAAACTCTAAATAAATGTACAATTAATGTTTCCAAACGTTTTTTTATTTTCTATTATCAATAAAAAAAAATTGTTTTTAATATTTTGCACCTTTTAAGAAAATCAAGCAATGCCTGTTAATAAATTAATTTATATATTTCACAGTTTCTTTATTTTTGTGAAAAGCAGAATTTATTTGTATACAATTGCATATTTTTATTAACAAATATATCTGTATTAATACGAAAATAAATAGTTGGCTTTATGTTGAGGAAATACAAAAAAAAAAAAATCAAGTGATGATGCAGCACTAACTTAATACGAAAAAAAAAAGTTGATGGCCTCAACTCTATTTTATATACTCTTTGTTCTCTATTTTATTATATTTCTGTGGTTACGGAACTTAACTGTTAGAGCTTAATATTTAAATGGATACCATAAAAAGTAATAAAATAGATTACATTAAAAGGATTTATTGATACAACCATTTTTTTATTACATTAAAATACAAATGATTAGATATTCAATGATATCTGCAGTAAAGTGATTTTAATTGCAATGATTGAGTAAGTTTGTTTTTATGTTTTTCTTTATTAACTACATATTATTTTTTGTCATTTCTTAATTACCATTAAAAAATACTGTATTTTTATTTTTAGATAAATGGTTGAAATCCCTCATTTGCTTTTGCACTTTAAAAAGCTGAAATTCATGTTTAAAGTAACAAAAATAGATAGAATTTATCTAAAACTAAAAAATGTAGGATACGGGAATGAAAAATTCACTTTTATTTAGTGAATATAAATAATTGAATAAACTTACATGTTCAGATTCTCCAGAATGTCTTTGATGCTTGATCTCATTTCCTGGGGAAAAAAACAAGAAATTTCAAATATTAGATAATTATTTATTTAAGAAAACTGGTCAAAATATATCTATTAAATGAACTGTACATCTACCTAAACATTTAGTTATTGTCTGATTTTCAAAAATTATTTCAAATGAAAAAAGAACTTCTCTCTAAGAAAAAAGGGAGCCATGTAATGCTGTTTTACTTTTATAAAAATACATACGTTTTTAAATCCTAAACGATCTTATAGTTGTTGATATATATATATATTTATATCTCTCTCTCGCTCGCTCGCTATATATATGTATATATATTTACATATAAGAAATACGACCTGTTTCTGAAGCAATATAAGTAACTATCTAACCCCCAAACTGATGTTTTACAAATGATGCCAACGTATGAGGTGTTTGCGATAGAGTAAACTCAATATCGGATCATTTTTTATCATTTGTGTTATAAATATCCTTATTTTTAAAAATGAACCAAAGATGAGACATCCCACTATTTCAATATTTTGAATACCTTTTTGTTGAATTTGCCCTTAAGGAAAGCTTTCAAGCTCGTTGTTTTGTTCACAAGTACTTTGTGTTCAGTCCGTTCTCATATTCGGAAAAGCCTTATATTAAAATTTGAATGTTTATATGGAATAGTTCTGAATATTATCAGCATTTTTCATCCACAAAATATTTGTATCGGAAACATGTTGACAAAAACTTCAAAAAATAATGAAAATTTTATAAGAAAAATATCAAAGCAAATTTATGAAAGCTTCCATTAATATACCTAATGTGTTTATAAATAAGCAGAAAAAAAGCAAAAATTGTTTATAATACTTTACCATGTTTACGGCTACTGATATTTTTATGCATATCCTTACACGTAAATTATGATACATTAACTACACACACATATCATCACAATATATGGTAATATTTTCTGTGGTCCCACAAACGCTTCATGTTTCAGCTTTATGTCTTACTACAATTGGAGTATTTTTCTTAAGATTAAGAAGTTTGATAAATTGAATTAAAGATATTTTATAATTACTTAGACTTGCTGAACCTAATTCATCTTTATATAAAGTGTAATGTTTATATACGCACATATTTTATTTAAATCTTCGCCGATTATACCTTCATATATATACCATCTTTACATCAAGTTATGATTGATGACCATGTATTAAATAAAATTACGAGCGGGGTTTCTGAGATGTGATTCATTAAAATTTTAAATCAAAAATAATCCCGTAAAAATATCAAAAACATAATGAAAAATGAGCTGAAAAAGATATATAAGTTCTCTACTCTGAAGTCTTTCATCTACACCATAAACTTTAATAATAAAAACCCAAAAGTGAGAAAAAAGAAACCCACTTTCTCAATTCAGAGTCCAGAACGAGAGTGTCATTACTTTTTGCTTTGCTTTACACTCAAAACTTATTTCCCCGTCTGCGAGGTTGAGGCGATAAAAAGCACAAAAGCCTTTGCAACTGAATTTGGAAGCTGCCTCGAATAAACAGAACAACCCTCTCCGGAAAATTTACGAGTTTTGTGGGGGCACGATCACAATAGAGAGGCGACAATTAGAACAGAAGCTTTAACCGACTTTCCACAAAAAAATAAATCTGTCAGGACAATTGAGATTCTCTTGATTTGCTTCCGGCGGGGATCGAGACTGAATGCATTAGGAAACAGGACTTGAAAGCACATGCAATTGATCTGATTCTTTCAAAACAGTGGGACATTAAGAAAATATTAAATTTTGCTGATAAACATATCCAATAGCTTGGAGGTGAAAAGAGCAATTAGGAAAATTAAAAAATTATTGGAAAATGTTCAAACTTGGCAATTTGTCTATTTCTAAGAAAGCAATAAAAGTTTACAACATTGAAACTTTATTTCAATGCTGAATTTGTCATTTATATTAGTAATTTACTCACTACTTTTCTGTATCATGAACATGAATTGCTTAGAAGAATTATATATATCCAGTTTTCGGCAATAGTTTGTGTAGATTACCAACTAAATACATTGATTTTTTATTTCCCTTAAAAATTCGTATTATTAAAGAACATTATTATATACAGCAATACGTAAC
>BPLR01017475.1:0-67326 GCA_021605095.1 Caerostris extrusa
TTTATTCCTTAGATATAAGAGAATTTTTTAATATTTACACAGAATGAAAGAAATTATTTAACAGTAACCTTAATTATTATCATTTATCCTATAACAGTAACCTTAATTTTAATATATATATATATAATTTAAAAATATAACTAAGTACATATTTTCTACATTAAATTATATATATATATATATAATTTAAATCAAGAAAATATTTAAATCAAGAAAAATTTTTTTAATAATTCTGGTTTTAAATAAAATATTCACAGGGTTATTCAGCATCAAATCTAATATTTCTTTGTATATTTTCATACTGAAATAATATTTGCATTTGAATTTGTAAATCTAACTGTATAATTGATTTAATTTGGATCTGCATATTTAAATTATTATAGAATATATTATTAATTATTATAGAATATATTATTAATTATTATAGAATATATTATAATATATTATTTATATTATTATAGAATATAAATTATTAAAGAGTTTGTAGCTTTAAACTGTACTTTTAGAATTATTTATGCATATCCGGATACAAATAAATTTTTTGATTTTATGAGCTTAACTCTAAATTTGAATTTCTTTCGCAAAAAGCAACCCATTCTATTCTCTATTCTTTGTAAGTAAAAACTATCTCGAGTTAAAGAAATAAGAAAATGGCTTGACCTACAAACCATCATTTGAAATCATTTAACCTATAAATTTGATACTAAACGCTTCTCTTGAAAGCTCATTTTTGAAAAAGAACTGATTTGTATTCATGAAAACCATATGAGTCAATGAAGGCCTAAAAGAGAAACAATTTTAAAGAATTTAGCGCGTCATAAGCAAGAAATTACCATAAAACGGAACAAGGTTTCCAAGATTCTATTCTTTTTATTCAGAATGTATTCTGCTCAAAACTTTTGTTGTTTAATTTAATTCACTAAAAGTTAAGTTTGTGATTTACGCTTTTTTATAACGGACATATAGATAAAGTTTGAATATTAATTTACAATGAATAATTTTTACTAATCATTTCTTTATATACTTGTACCAAAAGATAAAATGCACAAGTTTTTACGTGCTCATACAAATCCACACAATCCATACAAATGTGCTTATAAAATTAAATTAATTAAATGCGAAGGCTCATTCCATTAATAAAATCATTCATCATTCATTTTAAGATTCATAAAATCATTAGAGTTCACCACAGTTAGGTTTTTTAAATGAATTTTAAGATTAAAAATAGTTACTGGTTAGTATATAATTAATCAATTTCGTACATTTTTATAGTCATAGTCACATTAAATCGAAGGCTCCCCACAGTTAGGTTCCTGAAGCCATACATCTTTTACAGTCATCGTTTTGAAACACATAGAGAGACTCGGTGGAGATTGTAACATGCGATACAGAGAGTATCATAAAAATAGTTACTGGTTAGTATATAATTAATCAATTTACAGAGAAGCATAAAGATAAAAAATCATAAGTATTTATATGGTCATACAAATCCACAAAACATTTCTGCTTATACAATTAAATTCATTAAATGAGAAGGCTCTTCAGTTTGAGTTCATAAAATCACTAGAGTTCGTCGTTTTTTTAAATAAATTTTAAGATTCACCATTAATTCATACATCTTTATAGACATAGTCTCAATCATGCTGCTCGCAATTTGGTCCTGGCACGTATTATAGTCCCCCTTTGAAACATAGAAAGACTCGGTGGAGATGTAACATGCGAGACAGAGAGTATCATAAAAAATAGTTACTGGTTAGTATATAATTAATCAATTTACAGAGAAGCATAAAGATAAAAGCATAAGTATTTATATGGTCATACAAATCCACAAAACATTTCTGCTTATACAATTAAATTCATTAAATGAGAAGGCTCTTCAGTTTGAGTTCATAAAATCACTAGAGTTCGTCGTTTTTTAAATAAATTTTAAGATTCACCATTAATTCATACATCTTTATAGACATAGTCTCAATCATGCTGCTCGCAGTTTGGTCCTGACACGTATTATAGTCCCCCCTTGAAACATAGAAAGACTCGGTGGAGATGTAACATGCGAGACAGAGAGTATCATAAAATAGTCATTGATTAGTATATAATTAACTAGCTTGCAAGAAACCTAGTTAGAATTTTTTTTAATTATTTTCCAATTCAAAATGCAAATGTGAGTTTTTAACCCTGTAAGTCGTACCTTAGGAAATTGTTTATCTTTATACTATTCTAAGGTGTGGAATCTAAGGTATCCGTCCTCAAAAACATGTGAATAGCTGAATGGATTTGTGAGCTATTTTCTGGGAGTGTAGCAATGGAAAAATCAATGACAATGTCATTCTTTTATACATATTGTGCTATTTATATCTTTAAGTTTTATCTAATGTAAAATAATAAAATATATTCAGTCAGAATAGATTAGTAGATGCTACAAGAGAAGATCTGAGATGGGTTAATGTGGCGATTATTCCTTCTTGAAGTTACCTGAAAGTAATGATCATGTTTAGGGCATTCTCGGCTGTACCTTTAACAGGATGATTTTGTTCTTAGAAATGCCTTCTGAGTATGGTTTATAAATTTTAGAACAGCTTGCATTCAACCGTCTTGTACGTAGGATTGAATCTGATTATCTTCTATTCTTCAGATAAATGATATCGAGAACTTGTTTCTACAATACAATTTTACTTATTATTTACTTTTTACTTTCTACAATACTTCCGGTGGAAAATTGGCTAGCGCTCTGGTCTTTGATACCACATTCTTCAGGTTCAACCGGTGGTGGTGGTATAGATGCTTATTAGTGGTTCGGAATCCATGTTGAACTGTAGGTCCCGGATCTAATTAGCCAAATGGACGTAGAGCGGCAAACCAAACCAAAATTGAATTACGCAGGTTTCTACTTACAAGAAACTGCAAAAATTTTTAAAATTTGTTTTCGGCCATGAGTCTAATAACATTATAGACCGCAACTCCACTAATTTGTATAACACTTTCTTTTGCAGTATTGCTTTTTACATATAATATGTAATTTTTATAAAACTTTATTTAATATTGGCCTAGAAATCGCAATTGTTTTGGTTTTCCTTACCTTTAAGAAAATAGCAGAAAACAAATTAGCGTTTTAAATATTCATAAATATGTATCAAAACAATTCTGATTTTCTGAAAGGTTTTATACATTAGTTTAATAGTTTAATTTAGTTCATCTTCGATTCCTTGTGAATTATTTATTCAATTCGATTACTTTTAGAATAAAAATAACTATTTGATATATACATAGTATATGTAAAAGCACCCATTTTTCTCGTCTTGAATATCCGACCAGTAACTACAAATTCAGTTACTACACTGAATTTATTTGCAGCTATTAAATGTAGTTCAGCATTTTCTGGTAACAGCCATTTCTAACTGATATACTTCTAAAATTTATCGATACCTTATAGCTCTCGACTCTACCCTACAAGATGTTATAGCCAGACTACTTTTATTGATGTGTTTGTAATTTTGTTCGCTCTTGACTGCAGACGCTTTATAGCAATCGCAGCTCGTGGAAATGGGCTTTTAGCTCTGCCATGGCCTTCCAAAATTCGAATACAAATCTTTAAAATGTGAATAAAATGAAGTAAACAGTTTCATTTCTTTTCATTTATCGTCAAGCTCTACTGGCTTTTGACTGCAACTCTTAGTAGCTTCTGTTTTGTTACACACATATCACACACACACGCGCATATATATATATATAGATATCTAAATTATGCACTAAACATTAAATACATATTAAGAAAATGGAATATCTTATATCAAACAATTCTACATGGCATTGGAATGATTAAGTATCTTCACACGGATATTTATTAAAAGTTGAATTATGGGAATAAAATTCGAAGTTTAAAAGGACTGTAGCAAGTAAAAGTGTCATCTTTTAAACTCCTAGCTAATAAAACAAAAAAATTACTCTCATGACGCAATAACTAATAATTTTACTGTGGAAATAATTAAAAAGTTATACTAATATACAAAATGGCTCTCGGGACCACAATTTTTGGAATCGTGTCCCGGCGGTGCCACGGATGTTTGTAGTGATTCGGAATCAGCTTTAAACCCGGCAAATATGACTGTAGAGCTTTTGGACCGAGGGCTGAAACCCCATCCCGTAAAAAAATCCTGCCTAAAGCATTTCTGGTTGTTACATATAAAAGTAGACATTTTTGAAAGTTTCATCAAACTCAGTTTTATTAATTTGTCAAAGACGTTTGACAGAACTTCGTGTCAGAGAAACAACCTTCTAAACCTAAAGAAAAAATGAAGTTGTGAAAGATGGTAAAGATAATTTTTTACAAAAATTGACGCAATGCTACGCAAATCCTGTTTGTTTGTGACTAATCCTCAATGCCCTGCAGAGCGGGACGGACATCCCATGAGTGATCTACTCATGGATGGAGGGAAAGGGGCAGCTTCTGTTGTGATGGAGCACCCGTAGGTAGAAGTCTGACTTTTGCTTCGTGACTCATGTTTCTGACCGTGACTTTTGCTCCGTCTTACAGTCATATGAGACCGGGACCTACGGCTTAAAGTGGATTCCGAACCACTACAAGCATCCATGGCACCGCCGGGACTCGAACCCGAAACCTCTGGTACCGGACGCCAGAGCGCTAAGCCACTCGACCATTCAGGCCCAACGCACGTCCTACAACTACTAGTGGATTAAAAAGGTCATGGAGTGAAAGGATTAAATATACTTTACAGAAGATGAAATTGACAGTTAATTGCGATACTTAGCAAAATTTTCATCTCTTTAACAAATATGACGATATCAAACCGTCAGACAAATATCGTCCGTTTTGTTTTCAAAATTATATGTGAATACATACCTTTCAAATTTCAGTTATCTCAAATTGATAACTTTTTTTAATCTATAATTGTGTCGTAAAAAATGCTGTATTAAATAGAAAAAAAAGTTTTGTTTGTTTTCTACCATGGTTATAAAAATAACTTGATTTTTATATAATTGTCAAAGAATAGGCACGAGTCATTCGCCGATTATATTTTTTTGGGACAATAATTATTCCTATGACAGAAAATTACGGTAATGAATCTTTAGTAAATAAATATCGCAATAATTCTTAGAAGTAGAAATTATTAACTTCAAAATAATTTTTAGAAGTGATTTTAATGTTGTTTTTATATTAATTATTAAAATGTTGGGTTTATATTATTATTAATTTTTAATAGAATTACGTAAACTTTTGTTCTAAAAATACTTGTAGATGAGATTAATTAAATGAATTTCTTTAAAATAAAATTAAAGACATTTAAATTTCTTGCAAGTATATCCTTTATTTCATTCTGCAAATATTAAATGCGCATTTATTTTCTTTTTATAAAGATTAGTTTTCCATTCTCATAAACTTTACCCATCCTGAATTAAAATAAACAGTATTATAATTCCATTTTCTTACTTCTCACGATTCTTAAACAATACAAAGGCAAAATCTCTTTAAAGTCGGTCAGGGTTTTAAAAAAAAAAGTTATGTGTGTGTTCTTATATATATATATATAAATGTCCCATTTATACAGATTTTGATGTTTTAAAATTCTCTTGGCATGTATCATAAGATCGTGTTTGTTGATCTGTTTACGCAAGTAAAAAGGAGACTTCTTTTATATGCAATGAATATTAAACTTTAAAACTTTATTTTTAATAAATGCATTTTATTTCCTTTTTTTATTTTATTTAAGAAATGTTGTATTATTTCGAATAACTTTTTATTAGTACTGAATGCTCTGAGTGTTGCTATTATTAATATTATAAAAATTATCACCGCTGCATTGTTTTTTGAAATTATAATTTTTATAAAAATTTAGCTTCAAAACTATGTTGAATTCTCTTTAATTTTAAAAATAACATTTTAATTTACATTAGGCATTAACATGCATACATAATCATTAAAAAATATTTAATATAAATTTTAAATATTTTTTATTTTTAAATATTATATTTTAGTAATTTATATTAATAATTTAATTTACTTAAGATTATATTTTATCATAATCTTCGTACAAAAAAATTATGAGTAAATTCTGTATGAAAGCTCATTTCATGAAAATTCAAATTCAAATTTTAATCAAATATTATTCAAATTTGAAATTTAGTGCACAGTATATTTTGAATATTAATTTAAAGTTGATAAAAGATTATACTAAAATATAAATATTATGTTATGCTATTATTTAAATACTTGAAATTGAAGAATTATAACAAATTATTTTCATAATATCTTTTACAATAAAAATGATGTTTAGTTTAACAATCTACGATTCTGATTTTTAGATGTCATATCTAACAAAGTAATTCTTTTTATGTGCAAAATCATTCTATAATGTTTAATTTTCCATTATGGAAAAAATGGAGCTTTTAGAGCAATCATCTAAATAAAGGTACGATCATTTTTAAAAAAAAAAAACATATCTAGGACTTTTTCTTTTTTTTTAATATTCAAATGCCTAATTTATTGCAATTTATGTAGATTTGAAAGCATTCGTTGTACCGTAAAAGATTATTGCGGTTTTATAAAAGGGTATTTTTATTTATGAGATGAAATTATCCATGAAATCAAGCAATTCTTGTCTAAGTAACGAAAGTACGAGAGAAAAATATAGCTTTATTTTTTGGAGATAAAAAGAGGCTTTATCAGCAAAAAAAAACTCTCATTCTCTAAATAAAACAAAATAATCTTTCAAAATTATTAAAAAAGAACAAATTACAATACGAACTTCTTGCGATTTTCTTTAACCAAATATATCTTAATGGATTAAATTGCTACGAATTTTGAAATAATAAAAAACATCAAAGTTCTAAACAAAAATATCTCATTATAGAAAAAAAAAATCACCATTGTTGTCAACAAAATTGTGATTATTAGAATACCTTTAAAGCAAATTAAGATTAAATTTTACTCAATAAAATCAGCCGAAAAGCATTATCTTCACGAACTGCGAATTAAGGTCAGCCATCAATATACCAAAGACAGAATTAACATTAAATCACACTTACCCAAAAGCCTCATATCAATAACTTGAGCAACCGCTCTAATCAACACTTGCGTGTGCCGAAGAAATTCCTCTTAATAAAAGAAGTGGGTCCAACCTGACTACGAGGAAGTGCCAATCGAGATTTTATCAGTGGAATAAATGACTCTTTGCAAACGACCATCATTTAAAAAGTGGTCGCTCAGTCAATCACAAATGGTTATTGGACTTCATTTGAAAAGATAGGTCTTATCTCATCTCATTGTGTTTCACCTCTAAAATACCCATTACGAATTTATGATTCCATTTAAGATTGGTAACGCATCACTGCAGAATGGAACAGTTCAACCCCTTTAAAGAGACAACAAAGAGGATTAGCGGTAACGCCCTAAAATGTCGTAATTGCAAGAACAAAAGGAATTACTCTTCATTTTTTAACTGTTGTATTAGCTAAGTGTGTGTCTGTGATCCTTCGAAGATATCTGTGTTTGTTGTACAAACGAACTCGGGAGGTTTTTAAGGATGGCACCTGCTTGAAAAACAGTTTGATAATAAGTATTTTTAAAGTTAACGGATTTTGGGTGTTTGATTAACATTTTTTGTTATTTGCTTTTGTTTTAAGCTGTAAAATGAAGTCCCAAAAAGGCTTATGAAAAGTTCATATAATATACATAATAAACATCACTATAAACACGGTACTATTTAAGTTCGCTATTACTGAAGGATTGAATTCCAAGATCCCCGCTTGCAGCCACAAATGAAGTTTATTAATACAAAATTAATTAATTTAATATTATTTATTAATGTATGTCGTTATTTATTAATGTATTTTATAGTAAAGTCGTAGTTTTATATAAATTTCCTTTAAATTAGATATTATAACTCAAATTTAAAAAAGATATATATTTTTCATAACATAAAATTCTGATTTTTATATTATACTTTTTTTTTTTATCCCACAGCAACATCTAGACCAAGTCCATGAACCCAACTGGTTTGATGGAAGAAGCAAAAAGGGAAGGGGGATCAGCTTTCTGTTGTGATGAAGCACCCTGACTCGACGTTGCTGAATAATAAACCGTTCACGGGGAACTACCCCAAAGTTTGTGTATCATATGGTAGAAATCCCGGAAAACTCACACCAGGTGGTAGTCTGATTACCGAGGCAAGATGCCATCACAAACACACTCTAGTCTCCTCGGGTTTTGTAGTATCTACAACTAAACTAGCGTAATATCTACAACTAAGCCGCCAGTGGATTGAACCTCCGCCATAACGTTCACCAGCAGTTCGCGTTGCCACTGAGCCACGACTCAGGTTTTGCATTATACTAAATTTAATATATTAACTAACATATTATTAAATTTAACATAATAACACATATTATTTTTTCATATATTAGTATTTATCGAAAAACAATACTATAAAATGAATCGTGCATTTATTATTTATTAAACGATATGGACTGACTGATCAAGTACATTAAAACGATTATTTTAATTTGAAGCTTATAATTCAAATTATTTTTATTTAGAGTCAATTTATTATATTTATTTTTAAGTAGGAAATTGAAAATTATTTATTTTCGGTTTTTAAACATAATAGCTATACATTATTTTTTTTTTTAATATAATTTGAAGTTTTAATAAAATGAAAGGCTCGTGAATAAATATATTTTTTTATTATTTTACATTAAATGGAAAGATTTTTTATTTATATTCAATTAAAAATTATTTTATATTTTTGAAGCGTTTAACACTATTGTATTAAATTTTATTGTTTTAAATTTAGGTCAGTTACTTGGAACTTTTACATTTTTGTCTTGTTAAGAAAGAGGAATTGTACTTGGAATAATAAAAAATTCTATTTCTACAAAGAACAGTTTCTTTTCTGTTCTTTTTATTTGATTTTGCGCACGAGAAAATATTTCTCGAGTGCAAATATAAAAACCTTATTAAAATGCATTTCAAGTAGAAAACAAGTTTCCAGAGAGAATAGTTCTGAGATGAAATTTAAAAACAATGCCTCGTTTCGGTTAACTTTCAACAAAATCGCATAAATCACAATCATATAATTTCATAAATTGACAAAAAAAAAATTTAAAATTTTTGGATAATATGACTAATTTGAATTTTACATGGTCTGATTTAATTAACAAAAAATAATATTAAACACAGAAAATTGGTTATATTATACATAAACAGAAACATTTACAAATACAGTAATGTAAATAATTAAAAAAAATATTTATAACAAAATCTGATACAATTAATCTATTCTTGTTATCACTGAATCCCACCATTTTTTTTTTTTTTACTTTTGTGTTCATGAACTAAGTTAGAATGAAAAATCTAAAAGCAATGACATTAAGAAGGGGAAAAATGTTTTAATTGTATTTATATTATATGAATTTCGTAACATTCGAGGGCAACGATCAATAGTGGTGATTGTATAAATTATACAGATATCATTTCTTTGAAATAAAAAATTTGAATTAATGAAATTTAATAGATTTAGTTAAATATGTATTGATTTAAACTTAAATTAAAAGGAAACTTAAATTAAAGAGGAAAAGAACAACCTGTATTTTTTATCGAATTGATTGATTAAAAGGGCGGAATTATATTTTATATTCTTACGCAATACTAAACGTTTTTTATTTATTACATTAATTAATTGTAGAGGGCAGAAGCACATTGGGTTTTCGTGTAGGAGACCTTGACGGAAACTTGCTGAGAAGTTTCATTTATATGGCATGAATGGAAACGAAAGGCTGATAAGTCCTTCCATTAGGCTTGAAGAGGAAGGAAGGAGTATTTAAACACCTCAAATGCTAATGCTGGAGGAAAAATTATTATGGTTAAAATGCGGATATAATGCAGCATCCCCCCCCCCCCCTTCCTTCCTTCCTCTGTTTTGTTGCATAGTTAATACTTAATCTGCCACCATCTTATATTGTAGTGTCAAATAAAAATTCTGGACATTAGAATACAACAATATCAATTAAACGTTATTGAAAGAAAGAAAACAATAAAATTGAATTTGAGAAAAAAAGTATATTTCACTTATTTAATTCCTGACAATGATAATTTTTTGTTATTATTAATTAAATTAAACTTTCGATTTGAATTTGCAGAATTATATGTTCAGTATGCATGTTAAAACTGTTTTCGTGATATTTTTATGATGATAACGATTCACACTATTAATGCTAATGGATAGCTTATTAATGCTAATTAGAAACGAATAATTATTGTTTATTTTTATTATTATTATTATTATTATTATTCCTTTGAAGTCTGTAAACTTTGAATCTCCAATAATATTCGATTTATTTTTTTTTAAATAAAAAAAATATCACAAAATCTTTTAAAGCTATGTTAGCTACTTCTTCAATGGTGCAACAGCACCATGGTGGTGACAAGACCATCTGCCAACTGGCAGATGTTGAGATACGAGATGTTTTATTTTTACAGGATAGGGTTGGCATCTCTACTGTCTACAGTCGTATTAGACGGACGGGACCTACTGGTTAAGGCGGATTCCGAACCCTACAAACATCCATGGTCCCACCGGGACTCGCACCCAAAACCTGTGGCACAAGGATTCAGACACTCGGCCATCAGCCCGCTGTTAGTTACTAGTCCACTACTATTGGTGAATGCCAAATGTAATTTCACATATGAATAAACATTCAGATTTTAAGCTAGTTGATGAGTTAGTTGATTAACTCTGTTGTTTAATTTATCAAATATTTATCAATATAAAAAAATTTTCTGAACGAAGTTATTGCATATACAAATTTGGAATTAAAATTATTTTCACTTATCGAATATTTTTCAGAAAGTAATAATTTATGCGTTTCTTATTTTCTTATGTAAAGATTATAATGCTTATTGAAGATATATAAAATTGTATATAAAATTGTTTGTACCTTAAAACCTATTTTACGAATTCAATAGTTTTCATAGGTTCAACGATAGTTGTTGTTATGTTCACAGAAATTCTATGTTGAGATAAAAGAAAGGAACATATAAAAATCTGAAATGCTCTTATTATGCATGAACAGATTTTACTACAGAACTGAAAGTATGTCACTGTTTTATTGTGGGTTTCGAACAACAAGTAATTTTATAAGATTTAAGGTTTCTTAGAACCTTTAATATGAACTTTTTCTGAATTTTAGTTCTATAATTATGTAATTTGCAACTTGTATTGAAATGTTTGAAAGAAATTCTCATGCAATTTCAAAAATGGCCGTTTTTTATTTTGGCCTGATTTCAAAGTATACTTTTTTCCAGTGATTTTTTTCAACATTTTTATGAATACAATTGAGGGAAAAAAAAAACTGTATTATTCTCAAGAAAGCTTGCATTATATTTTGCTTTTAAAAAAAACAAGTTCTTTGATACCTCAAAACGCTAATCCTTTCATTGTTTTAAATTTAACAATAAAATTTGTTGTTATTAGTACAACACACAATTTCTCCAGAAAAGAATTTTATATCTTTAAAATTGAACCAATACCAGGCTGATAACCATGGGTAAAAATCTATTTATTTTTTTAGCTAAATTAACTGTTTTATAACTTGTTTTAATGACAGAATATTTTAGAATTTTTGCATATTTCCTTAATGTAACAGAAGAATTATGAATAGATGGATATTAATTTAATATTAGATAATATTGAATACATTTTTATAATCGAAGATAATCATAAAAATTTATTTATATTATTTAATAACTCTTTGGGCTTAATTGAAAATATTAATCTAAAAATGTGTACAATTATCATCGTAGTTCCTGTTAAATGCTGTCTTAATATAAATTGCTAAATAATAAATTAAGAGCAATTCGTATTTGGAAGGAATTCTGACATCAGACAATTTCAAATTTTGAAGTCATTTATGCCATTTCTGCTCGTAACAACTTTTTTTTTTACATATATGGACATATAGAGTACACCTAAAAGTTGCTAATGCAAATTAGCATGTGTCTTATGGGGATTTATCGTTATTCGAATATAAGATTAATGAATGCAAATTAAAGTTTGTAATAATAAAGCACCTTTTATTATTATATATTCCCTTCAAATAAATGATAAAATATTGCAGTGTATTATTTATTAATATTACAAATTAAAAATTATACATTATATGTTGGTTCTTCAACTAAACTTACGATAATTTAAAATAATTATACTTTTTTAAGTGTAATTATTATTGTAAGTTTCACATTTTGACGGTCATAGTAGCTTTTAAAATATCTTTTTTTTTTACACAGTAGTTAACAGATATATCTTTTGTAGAAGAAAAATCCCTTTTATTAATATTTTATCATTATAAAATTTATCAACTATGTACAATATTGAATTAAATTACAAATTTTATTGTCATTTTCCTTTTCAATTCGACTCAAACATTTTTCAACTACCGTTATCTTTTTATGAAAGCAAAATTTTTTATTATCAAAGCATTTTCATAATAGTAAAATTTGGCATTCAGAGGTTGAGTTACTTATAAGACGTGAAAATAAATCGCAGTTTTTCTAGAATAGATAATTCTATACACACTAAAATAAGAATTGTATAACTTATTGATTGTGAATAATAAATAAAAAGCAAGCTGATGTCGAAATTTTCCGACATCTACATTCCATCACCAACACATTTGTACATGCTTTTCAAATATTTCATTTATAATCGAGTCTATTCAAAACATTTCGATACATATTAATTAAACTAAATAGCGTTAAATGATTAAAGACCAAAATAGTTTAATTTTAGAAATATAAGAATCATTAAGGTAACAAAAGGAACAACGAAAAATTATTTTTAAGTGATTTACAAAATGTTGTGAAAAAGCAACGTTAGTCCAAAATAATTACTTCTCCGATGCATGAAAATTTTGAAAGCCATGTTATGCAAATGTTAACTGTTATAGCAACTATTAAAGCTTATACATAACATAGCAAGTGTAGAAACACATAGATTCCCAAAAATTTTCGACTAATACTGGTATCAATGAGAAAATTCGAAGGGGAAAAAATCTACATAATTGTCTAAAAAAAGACTAATCTTTATAAAGCATTATTTCACGACCAAACATGTTTTTCGAGACCGATGTGACGTTTTCGAGACCGATGTGACGTTTTCGAGACCAAACATGTTTTTCTAGTAATCACGGAAACTTATTTTATACTACACCGAGAAAGCAATTTGAAAAACTTCACGTAGGATAGAAAAAAAAATTTATGCAATGTTACATTTTGCAACGTTGGCCTTAAATGGGTTAACAACATTTAATGTAATAGTTTTTGAAATCTATTTTTGATTATATATAAATTGATCTAAAATGAATACATTTTTCAATTTATAAATATGTGCATTTTATAGATTAAGAAATACTTTAAGTTTTTAATTTATTAAGAATTATTATAAAGATTTACTTGATTTGTTATTCTTAATCCATGCTGTCAACAAACAAATGCTTATAAATTGTTTTAAAATAAATACTGTTCCGTTAATCAGAGTTGAATTTTCCAAAATCCCTATTTATTGGTCAGAACTGATTATTAGTAATATTTGCATAACCTAGAAACTCTTAAGCTGTTCCATTTTATATCGAAATAGGTCAATTAATTCTAAATAGACTCAAAACTCTTCTTAAAACAAACAAAACAAAATAACACGTAATACTAGTAACATAAAAAAGTAAGACAAAAACTAAACAAAAAGTGAAACTTGTTTTTTGGATAAAAAAAATTACAAATTAAAGCATGCGATAGACAAGCATTTATAATTTATTCGCAATGTAAGATATCATTCCTCCATAAGATATTGAAATTAATATTTCAACAATAAATATTAAATAGTAACTGATCTTCAAAATGATTAACGTTATTTCATACAGAAAGGGTGGAAATAGGAGAATTTTGTAGGGGGACAAAGTTATCGTAAATATATATTATACCTTAATTTTTTAATAAGATGTAACTTAAAACAAATCATTTAATAATATCCGAGCATTCAATATGTTTTATTTGTGTTATCATTATTCTCTTTATACATTATATTGGATTGGCAAGGAAATACATTCGGACTTCACCTGTACTTAAATGGAAAAAATAGAAATTACTTTTCTGCTAACTTTATAGTGATACTTTGTTTAAAAATATTTTTGCATTATTCATAAAGGTTCCATTTATTAAAAGAAACTCCAAAATGAAAACAAAAATTGTTATAGAATAAATTAATTTAACTATCGGCACGCATCAGTTGTAACCAAAAATAATCATTCATTCACAAATTGGATTACGTATTTATTTCCAAAACAATGAGAAACTAAACGTTTCACATCTTGAAGTATTTAGGATCATTCTTTATAAATAATTTTCTGATAAACTGACAATACAATAAATACAATACATTGCATCAGATACAATGTATTGTATTTCTTTTCTATTACATAAAATTATAGCTATCTATAACTTGACCAATCACTAATTAGTTAAGAACTTTTTTTGTTATCAAAAATTGAAAGACACCGTAATAATAATCATCGTAAACATCGTATCTGTAAAAAAATCAGTACATTCAAAAAAATTTGCTTGCTAATTATTGTGTATATGCAAAAACTAATAGCTTTACTTTCTAAAAATATTTTTAGTGTCTTCATTTTATTAATTGCAATCACGGGTATTTAAAAAAAAATTTTATTGTCTGAGTGGCAACAATTTCCATTTTTTTTTTTTAGAAATAATTAAAAGCTAAAAAAATTGCAAGTTTTATGTTTTATAATAATTTTGATCTTTCTTAAAAAGTAAATAAACTTCAAAATATTAATTTAACTCCTTTGTCCAATAAAATTATTGGTAATATTTTCGATTCTTCAGACATACGAATAAGGAATTATAACAACTTTAAAATCCATGGTGATATTATTCTCAGGTTATTTTTATCGATTTATTTGTTTACTAGTATCTTTCACGCAGCACAAATTTACGAATAAAATAACATTGTAAGTAGTATATTATACCCAGCATTTCTATGCAATAGTAAGACTAAATATTTTGCGTGAGCTTTTCTTTACTTAATGATTATTATTTTTGTAACTTTTGAGAATTTCTATACGTGGCTCATCATAACAATTATTTGAAATTAATTTTTAAAATAGTAATTTTAGTTATTAACGGTTTGTTTCAATTCTCAAATCAATCATTTATAAGCCTTTTAATTAGATTGCTGCATATTTATTTTATTGCATAGGGTAAAACTTCAATATGTTATTTTAAGGATAATGCAATATTTGTACTATTGGAATTTTTAAAGTTGCTTCCATAACAATGAATTTATATAAGATCTTTCAAAATAAATAAAACTAATTTTTAATTTGTTAATAATTTCTAATTATAAGATATATTTTTAAAAAAAAGGATCAAGTATTAAAAAAAAATATGTAAAATGAATTTCATATTAGTAATAAAATAAAAATCAAGTAATTATTCAATAAATTACTTTTTTATTTTATTCATTAAATTTATTTTGAGCTCAAATATCCAATACAGTGAATAACCGTAGTAATGTAACAACTTCAATGGGGTTTTCTTTTCAAAATGTATTTTAAAAAAATTTACAAGAAAAATTTATAATTTAATAATATTTTTAAAAATAATTCGTTAGTCCAGCAAGTTTTTAAAAAGTAAAATCATTTGCCCCGACTAACGTTTTTTTTATTTTTTTTTTACCTAACGTTAATTGTTACAAATTATCCTGGATTATTCTAATTTTTAACACTACACACACTTACTACACTTTTTTTTTTAACACTCTTTCCATTTTATATATTTATCCGAAGAAAAAAATAATAATAAAAATCCCATTTTAAAAATTAAAATCTTATAAAAATATAAAATATTATTTAATATGAAAAAATTCCATTGTAATCTCATTTTTTTTTTTCTCAGAAAATAATAGTAATGAAAAAAAAAAAAATATAAAGTAAAACTAAATCAAATATACATTAAAACAAATCAAAATGGATAAAAAAGAAATTGCTACAATACCTTTAACATTTTAAAATCCTTTCAAAGATTTAACTACAGAAATATCCATCAAAACATTACAACAGACTCTTAAATTCCCAAACAGCTTCAACAAAGAACACTGCATTTCTTTCAGCACTTAATGTCAAGTATCACCCTTTTCACCCACTAGCATGATAACAGTGACGAAGCTCTCCAAGAAAGAGGATAGTATATATCATTCCCTATTAACCCAATTTAACAACACAGCAAACGTGCCTCCACTTTAAAACAAGCACCAAAGGATGCTGGCAGCAGCT
Organism: Caerostris extrusa; assembly: GCA_021605095.1. Lineage (NCBI taxonomy): Eukaryota > Metazoa > Arthropoda > Arachnida > Araneae > Araneidae > Caerostris > Caerostris extrusa. Next base: position 16,357 of record BPLR01017475.1, read on the forward strand.
TGGTTCTTCCGACAAAAAACAAGTCGATATGTGTCACACAATACCATAAGTCGGACCACGTGGGTTTCGAGAAATGTCCAGAGATTTACAACAACAATCACGGAGTCCAGATTTTTTGAAATACTGGTACATCAAATCTAGAATCGGCCGACACAATTTCTAACATGGAAATTTCGTTTAGCGGCGTCGAGACCTCAATTTGAAAAGGAGCTAACCTACAGGCCAACACTTTTTGTTTTTGTTTTTTGATGTGTTATTTTTTTTTTTTTTTTTTTTTGTTGTTTATTTAAATAGCGGCATCTCGTGACTTTGATCTCGATTAAGAGTCGATGGGAATCGATTTCGTACGTGATCCTCGTGGCACGGACATTCCAGCCTTTCTCTTCCATCTGCTTATTATCGTTTTGCGCTTGCTGATTATTTCGTCGTGGAGAAGGTATTTCGTCTGCTGTTATTTACTTTCTTGGAATGGCATCACGGCAAGTTCTTTCTAATACGTATAATTAAGATTCGTAATTTTTTTTTTTTTTTTTTTTTTTGATAATGCATACTTGGAAATGAAATTTTCAATGAAAAAGATAGATAAATGTTTTTCACAAAAATAATTATGATGTAACTAAATTCTTTGTTAAAAACGTATTGGTTAAATATATTCTAATTAAGTGGAAAATATTTGAAAAATCGGTAGTTTACAATTAAAATATTGTCACAATAACAATTAATTACATATTTTGCAATGTTCTTTCCTTAAGAATTCATATTAGCTAATAATAATTCATTATTAGCTAATAATAATTTTTTGTTTATTATTTAGGCGCACTTAAAATGAATTAGTATTTAAAATTCATGTTTACAATATACGTTAAATATACTTCATGTTTATTTTGAAATTAAAACGTTCTCAATAACAGAAATTATTTTTATTTAGAAACGAAAATATATTTAAATCAAATGTGTAGCTTTTTAAATATGCATAATATAAAATTATTGTGTTTAATTATTTTTTCAACTGTTCTCACATCTATAATAACATATTTTCGAGCATTATTCTAGCTCATTGATGCAATAATTTAAGAGCTATGAAATACATAATATTTAGCATTTTAACCTTTTTTTCATTTAATGTACAAAACAGAGAAGCGATGAATATTCATTAAAAGAAAAATATGGTCATAAAATCATAAACGAACAGGAATATTTTTAAATTATTTTATTATTATATTTAATATTATTTACTATCTTACAGAAAAGAAAAATAAATTTACAATTGCAATAGCACTATTATGCAAGGTTTTTACATATATAATTAAATATTTTGAATATTTAAATATGTTATTTTGATAACAATAAACTAAAAATATTTGGAAACAAAAATACTTATCCTAAAATTTTAGTATCACTTTAATGCTAGTAAATGATTAAGATTTATCCTGTTTAAGTATATTTTTATTTTTCAAAAATATGTCAATTTAATTATTAAACCTATTTAAATTAACAAATCCTAATTAATTAATTAATATTTATTATCAATTTAATTTGATTATCAACTTGACATTAGATAAATTGCAATATAAAAAAAAATCGGTAAAGGTATGAAATAATATTTACTAATAACAGTAGAACATCGATCTATCATTTCCTTATCCTGGGTTCTCATCGTTTAATTCGTCCTACATTTTTCCACGCCGTTTTAATTAATTGTTCCATTACGATTGTTATTTTGATCAGCTTAAATTGATGCCCAACAGGACATTTTCCCGCTTCAATTGTTCGAAAATGTTGTAACCTTGAGAAACTGTGAGAAATTTTATTGTTATAATAAAATAATTGAAAAAAGTTAAAAAAATATTTATTGTTAGGTTTTTAATAAACCTGATATGTACAACATGAAACTATGCAATATTTTAAACAATTGAATAAATGGTCATTTTCATTTACTTTGTAAACTTGGTAAGTAAAGATTAGTTACATTATGTAAAGGGCCAATCAATAAAATTTGTCAAAATAAGACTTTAAGACCTTACCGTTTAATTACCTACCAAAGACCTTATTTTTTAATTAAAATTAAAAATGTTAATCAATAAAATCAATGTAATCAATAAGTATAAGTCATTTAGTTTCTGTAGTGACGCATTCTTCGTTATCTTGTATTCATCGTTTCGTACTAACATCTTAACCAAAACCGATGCGTCGAAGTACTACAGCGAAAATTTTACAAACATTTCAATCGCGTTCAAGTGACTTTAAATGATAACCCAGTAGACTATGTTTAAAATAAATGTACTCATAAATGGTATCTTTGTTTACTAATACTGGAAAATTTAAAAAGAAAACAAAAAAATTAATTTATTTTATAAAAATAATATATTAATTTCGTTAAATAGTTTGTGACAAAAATATATATAATATTTAATATCCTTAATGCTAAAACCACTTTATTAATTTTTCAAATTATTTCTTGAATAAAAATTTATAATGGATCATTTTAATAGTAAGAAATGCACAGTATAAAATTTTTTACAAATTCCTCATAATTTAAACAACTTTAAACAAGTTTTAAATGATAAAAATACTCACTCTTGAAACTTTAGTCTGTTAACAGAGCTCATGTTTCTAACACTCACCAAGACAATAAATTCCGACAGATTCAACGATTGATCTTCAATCATCCTTTATATATAAACACCATCCCTGTTGACATATCAAACTATCTTTTTAAAAACAAATGTCACGCTTGTGATCATAACAAAAAGTGATTTTTGTTAAACCATCATTTTTTTCAATTTCATCATTTAAATATCATGTCAAATCCACATCAAAGCTCCATCATATTAAGTTTGCCTAGTTTCCTGTCTTATATATAAACACCATCTCTCTTGACATACAAAACTGTTTTTCTAAAAACAAATGTCACGCTGCTGATCATAACAAAAGTGACTTTTTAGAATAAACCATCTTTTTTTTTTTTTTAATTTCATCATTTAAATATCATGTCAAATCCACATCAATGCTCCGTCATTATATTAAGTTTGCCTAGTTTCCTGTCTTACTCAGACCCCTGCGGGTAGGTCGACCTCCATTTAAAAACTTCCCAAGTGTTCCAATTTCCACCAGGCTTCCGCAAGGTACTGGCCTTTTTTTTTTCCCGCTCACCGTCCAAACAATCGTCTGATGCAAATAAGCAAACAAACAAACGAACGAACTGCGAAAGAAGAAACTCCCTTCGGTCAAGAAATAAAAAGGAAAACTATAAGAAAAAACGTGACTTAAGTAGTGGGTTGGTTATTTAAACCAATATTTTTATTTTATTCTTTTTTGGGGAAATTCGAAATGGCAGCAGTTGCTAGTGGGGCGGAACCAAGGACAGAATTGATCATGTTAAATCGGAACAATAGGCTAGACTACCTAGAAAGAAGATGGTTAGAGGATACAGCTACAGAGAAATAGTGCAAAACGAATGTTTTTCATTGAAATTCAAATTTTTCTAAATAGAATAAACATTGGTTACTGAGTTTAAAAAAATATATGAATTCTTCTGTTGGAATGTGACCCTTTACATTTGAATAGGTATTCATTACACTAGGAGGAAAAAAAATTTATTGAAATGTAATTTTTAATCAAATAAATGCCTTTTGTGAAATTTGATAAATTACAATTATATTCTAATGTAGTTTTTAAAACTTTAAAATTTCGTGTAAAACTGATTATGTTCAAGTCACGACAGTAAGTAAGACGAGATAGTTGAAAGACGATATGTTCGGAATCACATCTTCAAATAAATTATGCAAAAAGTTATATTTTTTTTTTAAAAGGAATGAAAATTTTAATTAGAACAAGCAATAATGTGGAAAAAAAATACATTTCGGAAGCTTTGAATTAATAGTTAAATCTGTGGATGTAATAAACAATCATTAAACAAATAAGCATTAGTTTCAAAGTTTGATAAATTAGAGATTTAGTTCAACAAGTTTGATTCATTTTAAATGAAATAACTAGGCAAAATTGATAGTTAAATCAAAGCAATATACGAGATTAAAAAACAATTGTACGATGCAATAAATAAAATATTTAATAAAATAAATACGAATAAATATAATAAATATTTCAAAATAATAGTGCAAGACGTGTTCTTCGCCATTGGAATGTAAATTTTTAATAAAATAAACTCTGGTTGCTGAATTTTAAAAATTAATTTTATTGGAATTTTTATATTAAAATTTGTTATTTAAGGATCTAATAAGTAATTATAGCACAATAAGAAAAATTAGAATTTTATTTTGGTGTAACTTTTCATTGCCCTATACAATAAACTCGGATTTATAAGTTTTTCAAAATTAACTTTTAAATATCTAAACTGTAGTAGGAATATATTGAAAGTCGTTGCAAAGTAAAGAATCTTATCTTTTTCTTTTTTCTTTTAACCCTTCAATAACTGAAACATATAACTAAAAAGTACATCAAATGTGAATGTATTTACTAAACAATGCAACTTTTTAATTCATTTAATATTTATCTTGATATCTATGATTTAAGGTGTTAAAAATTACATTTTAGTGTTATTTATTATTATAACAACTATATATCGCAAATCACAAAATTCTATTGATAATAATATCGTAAAAATAATTGGTAAACATTTACTATAAATATCACAAATTAAAAAAAAAATATTAATATAGTAATATTCCTTTTCATAACAGAGGAGAGAAATAAATATCTTATATTTAATAATTTTGAAAAAAAATTGTAAATTTTATTGGGTAGTTCTTTTACCAAAAGGAAAATCTAGAATTAACAACTTCGTCTTTTGGTTAGTTGTTTAAGATATTGAGTAAGAAATAAAAATTTATGTATTTTTAAAACTGGGTGAGCCATTTTTTGAAATTAGGTCTATAGATGGGCTGTAATTTATTTCACCTAATTATTATCTAGTTACATTAATTCAACGCCTAAAAGATACCAGACACATTACCACATCTATTGCAAAATTAAAAAGAAAGAACGAAAGTTGAATATATGCTTCAACTTTTTGAATCTCTTTTCATAAGGCTACAAAGTCAATTTCATTTTTTCGTTTTAAAAAAATTGAAAAAATCATAAATAAAAAAATAAATTCAAAATTTAAAAAAACTTCGGAATTAAAGATTCGACACAGAATTCGAACAAAATTGTGTTAATGTTTAAAAGAGTTCAATAGTTAACTTGCAGAAGAAAATAATTTGTTTAACTATAATATATTTTTTTCTAATTTAAAAAAACGTAAACCATTTTAATACCTACTATGGAAAAGTGCATACAATAAAGACATATTGCTGATTATTTGATATTAAATGCATCACATTTGTTTCCTTTAATTACTTAACATTAATTTTTATTTTCTATTGAATATTGGGAGAATTAAAACTGCTACAACTGCACAGAACAAAATAATGATTAAATGTTACTCATAATTTTAAATGTTTACTATTTATAACCAATCTGCATTTGATTGATTGATTGATCAGTTTTAATTTGTATAATGATGATTTTAATCTACTTATAAAACTTTAAAATATCAAAAAAAAATAATAATTTTAAAAGGAAATTTCAAAACAAGAAACTTTAAAAATAGAATCTTAAAAAGGAATATTACCTTTTATTCAGCAGCTTCAATCGATAAAAATGGCATCTGGTAAATGTACGCTTTGTTGCTTTCGTGTACATAAAACCAGCATCCGTTAACTTATGAGTTCAAAATAACTCTTCCAGCGTGTTAAGCTCCAGAGCTGAGCGAGATGAGAATAGCCACACAGAAAGAACAATGCATAATAAAACTTGCTGGCGCGAAATCTGTGGTCGTTACAAGCTTTTTGACACTAAGTCGAAGCTGGTAAAAGGAGATTTCAATAGCGCCCATTCTTTTAATTATTTAGAGCGAGAGTGAACATAACTGCAAATACTACTACACAGGATCTTTCAAGCTTTGCGTGCAAAAAAAAAGCAGCAAGTGTTTAATCCTTCATTTCCTATCGAACTTCGGCGTGGACTTCGGCCAGAGAATAAATATAGTTATTTTATGCACGCAAATAGCTCACGGACCTCATTTCGGTAGCCATAGCTTGACCTACAAAATGGCGCAGCAAGGTCAAGCTTGGAGAATCTGCTTCTAATATTAAATGGCATGGGTTAAAGTCAAAAGTCGCCAAAGGCATCCAGACATTGACAGATGGAGTTAATTGTACAACCTACTTAACCCATCTTCTTTTCATTTAGTCCGACTTTGCGACCCAGAACGGTGAAAAACAAAAGAGAATGGGACTCTTCTATGTGTGCGTTTTTTTAATTAGAATACGCAAGCCATTAAAAGTTGTGGATTTATTCATATGAGGCGTCTGCAATGTTTGATCTAGTTTTGCTTGTAATAAATACATGTGTGACGTTCTAATTTTTTTCTGTTCCACATAGTATTCGAAAGATACTCGTGCTAATGTTTTATATCATGTTATTTTTGTTACATTTTAGGACACACTGGTGTGCAAGGGTAATACTAATTCTTATCATACTAGTGTGATAAATGTGCTAAAAATGTTTACCATGTTACCAACACAAACCACGATGTTCATTATGCTATTTAAAATTCTAATGTGATAAAAATTATTCTTATCAAAATCGTGTATGCTTATTAAATAGATCTTTGCTGTAAGTATGGAAACACCTGTTACTATGTATAAAATTCGATAAGGGGGAATAGCTTTTTTTTTTTTTAAAGAAAAGTTTTATAAAATTTATTTTAATTTAAATTTTTATTTATTTATTTTTGAAAGTTGAATCACTTTAATTTACTTGTTATCAGAAACAAACACTTTTCGATTAATTCAATGCCATGGAAGCCAACATTTGTTCATCTAGTTAACCGAAAAATAGTGAAATGCTTTTATAATTACAATATTGGTTTAGTCATACTACGCAGCAGATTATATATATATCATTTTAAATGAAAAATGTTATTTCTGAATGTAAAAAATTTCTAATAAAGATAAAACAACTATCATAGTTCTAATATGAAGATTTCAATAAATAAAATCCAATTTTTTTTTTTACAATAACTGCATTCATACACGAAATTTTAAAAATATAATTTCGAAAAATAAAAGAGTATAAAGACTTAATGACACCATACGATAAATTTACATTATAAAACAGAATAAAGCGCTATTTCAAGATAAAAAGGATATTTAATTTTATTTTTTCAATAAAAAACGATGCGAAATGAAAATTTATTTGATTTTCATAACTCTATTTCATTAATTGTTATTAAATATAACTGTATTATAACTTTATCTTGATACATAAATTCAAAGTTAAATAATTTCCAGTACTTTTATAATGGCAATTACAATTTGCCATTCAGAAGTTGAGTTACTTAACAAGACGAGAAAATAAATCGCTATTTTCTATAATAATAAATTCTGTGCACACTAAAAATAAGATTTGTATAATTTATTGATTCTGAATAAATAATAAATTTTAAAAAACTGTATTATTAATGTATTTTGATACATAAATTCAACGTTAAATGCTTTCCAGTACCTTTATAATGGCGCTTACAATTTTACAATGTTTTTTTTTCTTTCGTAGCAGCTAGAATGGATTATCATAAAATATTGTTTCCTATTGTTGAGCACGTACTTAATAGAATGTGTCTTCAATACTTCATTACCTTTACTAGTAGGGTTAAATTATTTAAGAATATCTACCCACCACATCTTTTAACAACAAAAAAATAACAACAAAGGGCACTCTGCAAATAAACAAAAGCGATACAATAAAGGTTAAGGGCAAACTCGCCTACGTACGTCTTAAACGCTGAACTCAAAATGCAGAGCATCGCCTACAAACTCTTTGACCAATGGATGTCTTTTTTCGATAAATAACGCATCCATCATGCAACAGTTTTTTGTCTTTTGTCACCAACTTCCTTGTTTGATTTCATCTGAGTTCGATACTTAGCAATCATTTGTTTTGCATCAATAAATAAGTATCCACGAACAGAAGATACCAAAGCTTTTAGTCAAGGTCTGATAAACAGGTTTGGCTACTTCCGTTACAAAGTGAAAATTAATCAAAAACGAATTTCAATGTGCATTTCATCAAATTTTCTTATGGAAAAAAAAGATCTATCAAACAATGCTTAGCCAAAAAAAAAAAAATAGAAGTGGATTTTTTATGATTATTTCAACTTTATTTGATTTTTGAATGCACTCAAGGTTTTTGGTGTTTTCAGATACACATAAAAACTTCAGTGTCTCATTGTTATATTATGCTACTGGCTATAGTCTTTTTAACTTGATGCAGTCTTAATGTCAGTATGAAGTTTGCAAACAGTAACAAAAATACTTAAGGAAAATAGCTCAAAGAAAATAAATAGCATGAAACTCCAAATACGAGTATAGTTGCATACAGCACAACCTTGTAATCATTTCCTATTTATTCCAAAACGAGTTGATACGACATTATGATATTAAAAGGTGATATTTTGTAACATAACTTGTGCAGCAAGTCGTTGCCAGTTCAATTCTTTATTGTTTCTAAATTGTTTATTAAAATGAAATATATTAGCCAATATATGTTTACATGCAACATTACTAATTCTTTACTAGAAATAAAAAATTGCAATTTTAATAAAAAAATAATCCATTTCAAGAAATTTTTAAGGAACTTTTAGTTTGTATTTGACTTTCCGCATGCACTGATGTAACTGAAAAGGTAGAAGGTTCATCTATTGTAGTGGTTCCCAAATTTATTTGTCATACTGACTCTTTTTTAAGCAAAAAAAAAAAAAATTAATCAGTTTCCCGGTAAAAATCTGGCATCTTTAAGCGAACAAACAAAAGATATAGTAAAAAAATTTTGTTGCATAATATAGTAAATAAGATATTTTGAAACTTGAATTCATAAATTTATTTATAAAAATTAATTATAGTAACATACAGAAAATTAAGATACTGTAAAATAATATAAATTAAAACTTACTTCAAAAATTATCCCTAATAAGAAGGACAAACTTGGAGTGCTGATATTATTAAATTAATCCTAAGCTTTATTTTTTGCGGCATTATTATTAAATCATTGCATTTCGTTATTTTAGTCGGTTATCGTTCCCCCTTTTTTGTTAACAAATTTGTGAATTTGCACTAAACCCATGCCCCATTAAATATGACAGAAGGTAAAAAAATAATCCATTTCAATCAGCTTCTGTATTATATTCAATCCAATTCAGCTTCTGTATTATAGTTCATAATTGTAACTGTAGACATCAGCTTTTGAAGCTTTTATACAAAAGGTGAAGCATGTACGAATAATTTTTCTAAATTTCATCTTATCTTGCTTCAGTGAAACGCCATATAGGTGCCGTATGTCATTTTGTGGATGGATCTCTCTATCCCTGTCGCACTTGGTCATTTCAAATTAGCAACGGTCCGTACTGGTTGTGGATGACGCTGGATTTGTTGTACGTTAATATCCTAGTATTAATATCTTACTCGATGGATGAAAGACATGACCAAGGCAACGTGTCGATATTGTGCAGAGCACATTAGGTACAACAGCGGTATAGAACTAGCGTTATCATATTGTAAAACGCCTTCATGAATAGTTATAAAAAATTGCAGCACCCATTTGAAGTACAAAATGAGCTGTGCGTGAAATAACGATGAGATTGCTCCTATTGTCATAGAAAATATCTCCTGGCAGTAACTCTAAATGTAGGTCTAGGGCGTCTATAATGCAGAAAGTTTGGCTACAAGCATTTACTTGGCCTTCTTCTAACCAACCACTGGCACCCAATTTCACTGGTAACAAGTGAGAAATGGATCTTAGTAAAACGTAACAGATGTCTATTTCGCTGTTCAATGAGCTCTAGTTTGACTTCACTGAAATAATAGATGGCTATTTTTTTTTTTTAGTTAGGGACATGAAGACTACAGAGAATCTCGCTTGAAGTTGTCCTTTAAGTAATCAATTTGTTATTGGTCGTTGTGTCCCTCTGGTGTCAACAGAAGCTCGAATTTCTGCTGCATATTCAGTGCGATGTATTACAGCCAATTAGGATTAGGTGTTATAAACTATATTTGAGTCAAGAATGCCTTTAAGAAAACAAAGATGCCAGTATCAGCATACTAAATTTGAACGAGGCAGTGTGACATAATTTTGTTTTCGCAGGTATTGCCGACTTGACAGGGATGCATCTACAATGTATGAATGAATGCATTCACTATGCTCTGCAGGCTGGAACCCGTGCGTTTTTAGATAGCATCCTCTTGTGGCCATTGCTGCCAACATTCATGCATAGTGGATGCCATCCCTGTCAAATCTTTCGACAATATTTGCGAATATAAAAATCCTACCTTATCAAAATCCTGTTATACTGTCTCGTTCAAACTTAGTATGCTGATACTGCTTTCTTTGTCTTCTTAAAAGCATTCTTGACTCAGATCTAGTTTAAAACACCTATTCCGAAATATAAATAAGGTTCAAGAAGTTTGCATCATGTATAAATCAAATGTGATGTTCATGTTCACAATGTCGCTACTGACGCCACTCTTACTGTTACTTGTTCCATCAAGAAAATTGAATATATGTCATTGTTCAAGTGTACAAACACGGCTACCGAAATTCTTATAACTAGCTCAACTCTTTCTTGGTGTTAATATTTTTATTTTCTCCCAGCGTATTAAGAGATCCATTTTGTAAATGCGTTAATATTTTATTACATCATAATTCTGATTTCCATTTGTCCTACATTACTCATTGAAATGAAATCTTCTTAAGAGGTGAAAGATCTTTAAACAAATATGTTCTCCGTATTACAAAAAAAAATGTAGACATTTAAGGATAAAAAAACGGATTATCAAAAGTACTTGCATAACTTGAGGGGTGGGGTTCGACAAATCCTGCTTATCAAACGAAAGAAAAAGAAGCAGGTCATTTAAGAGAATTAATGTTGAATGATTTGCCGACATTTGATTGATGGCCACATTCTTCTAGGAAATCTGGCAGATTGCTTCACTCCTTGGAGGAGGCAACAGGATTCGCCAGAAAAGTTTTTTTTGAAATTTGCGTGCTTTTGAGGTCACACAGTTAAGTCGTAATTTTTATATAGTAGTAAGAGAGTACTAATTAGTCATGCAGCTTATTTTCTTGTACATCTCATTATTTTGTTGGTTATAAATTTACTCATCTTTTTGTGCCTTTCGAATAGAGATGCACTATGTTTTTTTTTTTTTAAGTTTGTTGCAAAACATTAATGAATATGAGAAAATATTCAAATCAGCCGTTTTAGAATATTTTGTTTCAAAATTTTTATAAATAGATAAATGTTTATATTACTTGAGTGGAAGATTTTAAGGGCTACTCTTGGAGGTGTTAGGAAAGTGATTGTTGGAGAACGCAGAAATTTATAAATGCTATAAAGACTCAGATATTATAAAATTTATTAAGATCAATAAATTAAACAGGGCTGCTCATCTATTTAATATGAATGATTTAAAACCTGAAAAAAGGCTCGTTTTGGCAAAGCCACAGGGAAAGAAGACGACCGAAGGTGCAATGAATAGATACAGTTGAAAAGGATTTTACCGTACTGAAGGTTAAGAATTGGATGACCCTTGTCACCAAGAGGAATGCTGAAAATTTCTTCAAAGGAAAGGCTTGGCCCATCCTGGGCTGTCATACTATTGATGATGATGATGATGAGATTTCACAGGAGCTATAAGACTTTTCAACTATAAGATTATCATAAATCTTAACTAATTTCAGATTATTATTCATGTTATTAATAATGTGATATTCGTAATATATCTGATGCTGATTATTATTATTATTCCGGAAGAAAATTATCTCACATAAAAGTGGAATTATTATTTTAAAAATCATTTATAGGAATTTGAAAAACAACTTTAAAAACATAGTGTAATTATTTTATTATGAAATCAGTTGTCAGAAGGACTGCAGAGTATTCTATATTGCATTAGATACATAACGAAATGAGCTTTCGATTGAAATGCACTGCATTGCCAGCGTGAGTTGGAAATTAGAACAGGATTTTTAAAAAGGCCGACTGATGAGAAAATAAACGCATATTAATGAATTATTTAACCTGCACAACAATGTGATGTTGGCATATTAAAAATAATTAGAAATTTTTTTTTTTTAAATAAACCTTTTTTATTAGCATAAGATAATATTTTTTTATTTCTATTCTAACTTTTCTTTTATATTTCCTTTCTATCTTTGCCTTTATTTTAGTCAGAAACATTACAGAAAGATTACGTAAATTATGATACATTCATTTTCTTATATGTTTAAAAACAGTAATCGAATATAATTTGTATGTTTTAATTCTTCTTTAATCATGTCTTCCATATCAGCTTAATTCACGAAGTTAAAATGTTATAAAGGTATAATTAGGGTGATAATTAAATCTAATGGGATTGTTTTTATAATTTTCCTATGAAAAAATGAGTTAATAATTTCAGAAATTCAAATGTATTCTAGAACTTGACTGCACGCCACAGAGTTTGAGTTCCAGAGGAGCCATGGATGTTTGAGCAGTTCGGAATCCATTTTAAACCATAGGTCCCGATCTAAGCATGACTGTTGAGCGTAACTTTTTAAAAAAATATGAGCTGTGCTAAAGCGGAACTCTAGATAACAACGGTGGGCCAGTGTCAATGCATCACTGCCTTAAAAATATGATTAAAACAGATGAACAATTTTATGATTATTAAAACAATGAACAATTTTATGAACAAGCCACGAGCGTAAAGATTCACAGTCACATACATAGACGAGGGCAGCATAAAAAAAAATGTATGTGCGTGTGTTTAAGTTTGTTAACAAATACAGTTGTTGCTCTAACACTATTAACCTTACACTTTGCATTTCCCCATAATTGCATCTTGTCATTTCTATAATTAATTGCTGACTCAATATTATTTTCTCTGATTTTCTCCATTTCGCAAGCTTTGCAATATATTAATTTGTATTAGCCCAAGCACTTTTGATGATTTGTTTTGAATAATCATTCGCTTTGATTGCCAAATGCCGTATGACTTCCGCACTCTTCAAACGTACTGCTTGCTGTTCTCCTATCACCTGCCGGAACTGGACCTCAACTCTTTAAAAATCCTTTAAATCTCCATGTTAATAAAATTAAGTGAAATCACTTTTGGCTTTTCATTTATCGGCTGACTCCCCTTAGCTTTAGGTCATATTTTGCAGCAGCCTGCTGGCTTGCTGCATGTGCATATATATTTCTATATATGTACTAGAAAATATTTAGTATAATACAATAAAAAGCAAATAGAGAATTTGATGCGTGATGTATTAATTTCATAAATGTTTTAGTATTTGGTTCGGTTTTTATAGTATCCAAATGAAAAAGTGCTTAGACAAATGGTATACATCTTTTCTTTTTCATGTTTTTGTTCACAAGTATATGTTGATTCAACCAATCTTGTGCATTTTAATGTATTATTTAGCAACAATCACGGCTACTTTGTTGAACGCAATTTTAAAATGGAGCATGTTTACTGGCAATAAACATCATAAAGATAACGATTTGACAACGAAGCTAGCATATTATTAATAAAGGATCTCATTTTTCAGTGTTCAATAAAATAAAAAGCAATGAATAAAATATTTTTCTAATGTTTACTTTTTATTAAACCAAATCTGGATCCTGTTTCCCTCCTCCCTTTTTTTTTTTTTTTTTTTTTAATTTTTCCCAAAATTTGAAAAAATCATTCAAAATAAATTATCAAGTATGTTTTTTTCCTTAATTTCCGCTGAGACATGGTGCTTGACTTGACTCGACTCGTAACTTTGAGATTTAAGCTCATCGATACTACCTCAATTTATCCAAATGCTGTTGAAATAAGAGAGACAAAAAAATTGAACAAAGGTGAAAATTGAACATTTATAATAAAACTATTATAAAACTCGAAATTCTGACTCCATGCTCATATATCAGAAATGACTGACCCTATTGTGGGCTACAAACACAATTTTGAAAAAAAGAAATCATTGCACATACCTTAGCTGCTATCTGCTTTTTCACAAATAGTTGTTGATCCAACCAATCTTGTTCATATTAATGTATTATTTATCAACTATCACGACTACTTTGTTGAAGACAATTTTAAAATGGAGCATGTTTATTGGCAGTAAATATCATAAAGATAAAAAAATTAACGCACGTACCGATTAATCCCATACTTCAAAAAAAAAATTATTTCCTTTTAGGCTCTAACAATTCAAAAGTGAGTAATACTCATTAAGAGTCGTTCCTAAACTATAACAATTCTTGTTATGAATATACAAGTCACGATTCACTAATGACTGACCGGGGACGAGGACACAGAGCAGCTTGCCCGGTGCAGCAGACGTCAGAAGCAGGTGGAAAACGTCTGTGGATGAAACGATTAGTTGCATTTTGTTTTTAATAAATGACCATGGGAAACTGAATAGTTAATTGCCTCGAACTGAGTAACTAAACCAGAAATAATACTGTTTTTCAAATCGGAAAGGAGAAGTTATATAGAATCAAAATAAACCATACCCATAATTTCATGGGTAAAAAAATATATATAATCGGCTGGTCGATATGCAGATTATTCATAATTTTTTTTAATAAATGCTCAAAAAAGAAAAGAAAGTTTTATAATTTTACCTAATTTAATTATATGAATATTAGGTCGTGAATGAAATTTAAAAAAAAAAAAATAAACCGGTAAATAATATTTAATTATATCATTATTAGCTCATGAAAGAAATTTAAAAAAATAATATGAAACCAATAAGAAACTCTGAAAGACATCTAGGAAGCCACTGACCCACTCTCCAAAAACAATACCCAAAATTTCATGAGTAAAAGAAAATATAATCGGTGTGTCGATGTACAGATTACCCATGAAATTATTTAATAATTACTTAAAAAAAGAAAAAAATTAAAAATTTTACATTATTTAATTATATGATTATTAGCTAATGAACGAAATTTAAAAAATAATAATAACCAGTAAAAAATATTTAATTATATCATTATTAATTCATGAAAGAAATTTTAAAAAATAATATGAAACCAATAAGAAGCACCAAAGTCATTCAGGAAGACACGGGCCAGGTATCCCAAAACAATGACAAAAATTTCATGGGTAAAAAAAATATAATCGACTCTTGGACAATATGGTATTAAATAAAGTGTGCAATACTAATATTACTATGGTTGATTTTATTTTTAAAAATTTTATAATTTCAAGTTTAAAGTACATTGTTTAATTTGTATTATGATGTAGGTAGATATATAGATACACTCATGTCCATAAATTAAGGATAATGAAGTTCAGGCAAAGAAAGAGACAGAAGCAAAAACAAATTTGACTTATTTGTAAAGTCTATTTATTAAACAAAAGGTAAAGAGCAAAAAAGATGCTAAATGTTTGACATAATTAATAAAAATTGCAATTTTTACTCCCTGGAGCAAATTTCAAAAAAAAAGAACCTATTTACAAAAAACAGTATAACATGGTTAGTATGATGGTTAATATGGAGTATGTCTAACGGACGATGCAATACAGGCCTTACAACGCCTAGGCATGCTGAGTATCAAATTATCAATCTGATCTTGGGGAATATTACACCAGTCATCAAGCAATGCCCTCCGAAGTTCCGGTTGACAGGTGGGAGGGTTTGACGGGCTGCAATTCGTCAGCCAAGCCTATCCCACACATTCTCTATTGGATTCAAGTCCGGTGAGTATGCTGGCCAATCTATACGGGTGATATCCTCCAATTGAAGGCATTCGTCTACAACGCTTGCACGGTGAGGACGGGCGTAACCGAAATTCAGCACCCATGGCGCCCCGAAACAAACGTACATGTTGTTCCAGAATGACATCCCAATAGATGTGGCCTGTCATCGTTACACTCTAAACATGCAGGTCAGTTCTGGAACCAAGAATAATTTCTCCCCAAACGAGCCATCCTGCACCACCGTAACGGTGTCGTTCAATGGTGTTCTCTTGGTGGGGGTAACGGGTACCTGGCGCTCTCCATATGAAAGTCCGGCGAGAATCAGACTGCAAACTAAACCTGGACTCGTCAGAAAATATCACACCAGACCACTGTTGCGATGTCCACAATGCATGCTCTCTACTCCAGGTTAATCGCAGGCGACAGTGAGTTGCGGTAAGTGGAACACATCTGACAGGCCTACGAGCATATAGATCAATGTGCCCTAAGCGTCTGTACACGGTCTGCCTTGAAACTGTCGTACCGGTAGCTGAAGAGAGCTGACGAGACAGGTCTGATGCTGTGCTCCGTCTGTTTCTTTTGGCAGTAACTGTTAAATACCGGTCCTCATTCGGCGTTGTAATTCGGGGGCGACCTGTGCTGTAACATCTACTCCCATTACCATCATCTTGGAATCGTTGCCAAAGCCTGGAGATGACACTCTGGGCGATTCCAAGTTTCTCGGATACTTCCAGCTGGGTACGTCCACATTCCAGTCGTCCGATAATTCTACCACGTAAAAAATCATCCAAATGCTTTCTTTTGTGCCATAACTATGCGGTTATTGCACTGAAAGGCTTTTAAAGCGCTGGTGAACAATTTTACTTCTTTGCCACCATTCCTTATATACCCCTCTCTTACACTTTCGTCATTGTGAAGTACTATCCGCGCCATCTGGTGGTTTCCTGTAATTTGCATATTCTTCTTCAAGATGTATGTGATAATTCTACAGGTGAAATTTTTATTTTAGAGTTCAATTTCTGTGTGATTCTGAATTATCCTTAATTTATGGACATGAGTGTAAGATAAGATAAATTTTTGTGTTATGCCTTTCTGTTCTTTCGCTTTAAAAAATGGGAATTTCAGGTGGGGACGTTGAGTAAATGTTTTTCTGAAGCGGAGACGGTTGGAGAAATAAGTTTGGGAAGCACTGAGTTAGATAGTCGGTAAAAAAATCCTATATTTTATTTTTGAAAACTTAAAAAAAAAAAAAAATTCTGTAAAAAAAAATTAATTTTGGTTACTTTTTTTGCAACTGGAAATTTGATTGAGGAAGTACTCAACATTTACTCTACTGGTATAGTAACATGAGCAATAAAAAAGGAAGAAATAATTTAAAGCGAGAAACGATTTTTTTTATTTTCAAGTGTAAGCTAAAACTCCATTAAAATACAAAATTGCAGATGATGTGACGACAAAAAAGGAAAAAAAAAAATAACGAATAAGAACGACACCTACGCTTAACTAATAACAAAAAAAAGAATCCACTAAAAATGACTTCCGCGTTTTCCAGCGAATTGGTACCATGGGAGGTATAAGAATCATTACAGACAATGTGACATCTCTATAAACTAGGCACAAAGAACATCGCAGCAAAACACTTAAAAGCTGTGTGGAACCTTACGGTTAACTGTTTGACTTCATCACCTGGATCACTGATCCATGAACAAAAGTTTTGTTTCACTTGAACAATATCGTTAATTCTGCTCAGAGTTCATCAACATTGTTATCCCAGCAAGAGGGGTTTTTTATTCTTTACTGCTCAAGAAAAACCATAAGGATTGGCGATGAGGTTTGTTCTTTTGTTATCGATTCTGATTTGGTACGGAACAAAGCCATTGTGAAAAGAAAGCATAAAGATGTTTTATAACCGATGTATTTATAGAGATTGTAAGTGAGTCTTAAGATGAATCTTTGTCTAAAAATAAGAAAAAAAGCATAACAATTGAAAGTGGTTTTATTTCTGGTAGATCTGATAGCTTGAGAAATTTTATTATCCATGATTAAAAATGATTTATAGTAATAAAAGAGTCAAAGATTTTCAATTCGGCCGAAAGCCGTGTCAAATTGCAGATTCCTATACCGAGGATGAACACAATAACTCGCAGGCCAGAAAGTCAAATTAGCATGTTAACTTGGTGTTAATAAAAACATAACTTGCCTTAAACTATGTTAACCAAGTTAGCAAGGTTAACATAGTTTAAGGCAAACAACCTTTGTTGTACAAAGTGTTTGATTCTGGCTGATGTGGTAGAAACATCGTCATCTTCAATTTTTTTCTTTTTGGTTATAAAATAAAACAGAGTGAAATTAATTTTCTGCTAATATTTAAATTGTTTATCAAATTAATTTGCCCAAATTGAATATGGTAAGTTAACTCCTCAAGAGGTGTTCAACTAAAAAAGAATTATTTAATTTATGATTATCGATCTCTTTTTATAATAACCCACAGCCAGCTTTACACTGAAGTGACAAAAGTCATGGGATACCTCTTAATATCGTGTCGGCCCTCCTTTCGCCCGGCGAAGTGCAGCAACTCGACGTGGCATGGACTCAGCAAGTCGTTGGAAGTCTTCTGCAGGAATATTGAGCCATGCTGTCTCGATAGACGTCCATAATTGTGAAAGCGTTGATGGTGCAGGATTTTGGGCACGAACAGACCTCTCGATGATGTCCCATAAATGCTCGATGGGATTCATGTCGGGCGATCTAGGTGGCCAGATCATTCGTTGGAATTGTCCAGAATGTTCTTCAAACCAATCGCGAACAGTTGTGGCCCGGTGACATGGCGCATTGTCATTCATAAAAATCCCATCGTTGTTTGGGTACATGAAGTCCATGAATGGCTGCAAGTGATCTCCAAGTAGCTGAACATAAGCATTTCCAGTCAATGTTCGGTCCAGTCGCACCAGAGGACCAAGTCCATGCCATGAAAAAAAACAGCCCACAGTTTGCTGACAGTTTGGGTCCATGGCTTCGTGGGGTCTTCGCCACACTCGAACCCTACCATCAGCTCTTACCAACAGAAATCGTGACTCATCGGACCAGGCCACGGTTTTCCATTCATCTAGGGACCAACCGATATGCTCACGTGCCCACGAGAGTCGCTGCAAGCGATGTCGTTCTGTCAGTAAAGGCACTCGAGTCAGTCTTCTGCTGGAATAGCCCAAGAAAAAGCCAAATTTCTCCGCACAGTTCTAACAGACAAGTCCCTTGTACGTCCCACATTGATTTCTGCGGTTATTTGACGCAGTGTTGCTTGTCTGTTAGAATTTACGACTCTACTCTTTGCAGACGTCGCCGGTCTCGGTCGTTAAGTGCAGGCGGTCGACCACTGCGCTGTCCATGGTGGGATGTTATGCCTGAAATGTCATACTCTCGGCACACTCTTGACGCAGTGGATCTGGGAATGTTGAATTCCCTAACGATTTCCGAAATGGCATGACCCATGCGTCTAGCTCCAACTAACATTCCGCGTTCAAAGTCTGCTAATTCCCGTCGTGCGGTCATCATCACGTCAAAACCTCTTCACATGAATAACTTGAACAGAAATGAAAGCTCTGCGGAAGCACTGCGCATTTATACCTGTTCTACGCGATGCTACTGCCATCTGAAAATTTGCATATTGCTATCCCATGACTTTTGTCACTTCAGTGTATCTTATATGTTACAGTCCTTGTTTCATAAACAAGAATATTCTGTGCTAAATGTGATAGCATGTGTAGGCTCTCTGCAGGCGCTGTGCAGATTTGCCTCAGGACAGTTTTTCTAGTTACTCACCCAGAATCTAATAAGCTACTCTGTTCAATTATTGTTAAATAATAATTATTAAATTCTATAATATTCTTCGTGGTGCAATCTTCTGAATAAATTAAAAAAAAAAAATGATTTCCTATTAATATGAAACATGATTGTATGATTACATGATTGTTCAAAACATGTTTGCTATTAATATGAATTGATTTTATTGAATTCAACTTATTATTAAATGTTTAATGCGTTCCACATACATTTCAAATACACATACTTGCTGGAATTCATCTTCAAATTAAATAAAAAATGCCACGGTTTAAAAGACGGCGAAATTTTTACAATTAACCACAAATGACACAAATTAAAATTTTATGATAACACTCCTTATGGAGTGCCAAAGCGACCTGGTAGATAACTCTTTAACTTTTAAATCTGTGAGGAGTAGGTTCGAAAGCCAACAAACGAAGCTGCACCAAAATAGTTAAAAACGATAAATATGTATGCTAGAGAGTCTTTCCGTTATTCTTAAAGTGCAGACGAGTGCTTGCTCCCATATGCAATTTTTGGTGGTACTGTGAAGGACCAAGTCAAAATATGTAATATTTGAAAATAATACTGATATAGCACATGACAACAATACTGATATATTGGATCTCGGAGTTCTCGGAAATTGATATTAACAGTGAACCAATAACATTGAGTGATTTTTTTATTATCCTTTTATTAAAGAGGAAAATGATTCTTTTAGGAAATCGCTTATCGTTTAGGATGAAAAGACACATCTGTTAAAATCAGTACCTACTTAGATTGCAAGCGACACAGCGGACATTAATAATAAAACGGTAGGAGCTCTTTCGTATGAGTTTATTACGCTATAATTTTCTTCTTATTCATTTTTTCCTTGCGGTCATTGCTCCCATCCATTCTAATTTCGAGTTTCTTTCTAATATTTTTTGTGTGTGTGTGTAATACATCATTGGTTCCACTTATGAATGTCCAATGGCGTCCTGAAGGGTGTTGAAGAAAGGATATTGCCTTCCTGGAAGACATTTAAGGGTAATTGCCCTTCCCGCTCCCGTATCGTATGAGAGAGAAAAATAGGAAAACTCACCTCATGTAGCCTGACTGTCTGTATGAAACTCTTATACACATTGTTATAATCATCATCGAGTCTCTTCGTTCTGAAAAGAAATGACTTCTACGGATGCCAGCTACAAATTCAACTCTGAGCATGCTAGCTGCATACGCTAGCACCAGCTGCAGAAACATTAACAGAACTATGACCAATTACATCAATATTGCAAGAAAGCAGGCCACCAAGGGTAAAAGGTGGGAGAACCTCAACATACCGAAGGACCTCCCTACGAGAATCGCTATTGCCACCTTCCGAATGGCTACGAGGTACGACTACCTACAAGAGCATCGTAACCGTATCGGGGTCGCTGACTCACCAACCTGCCCACTTTACTCCGACTCTAACGGCACTGCAAACCACCTCCCATGTTACAGTGTACTTGATGATGCCGACTACGACAGAAGCTACGAGGGGATGGCAACTCCTTGCTGGACGGTGCGGTGTCGAATGGCCGAGAGGCCACCGACGGGTATTGGCTGAAATGAACGGAACGTTACCATATGGCTACGAGTTGGATTTGCCTCTAATATTGACATAGAATATATTCAGGAGAATTAACTAGTAAAAATCATCTTTCAAGATTGTCTACATTTTGAACATACGCATTAAGTTTTTTTTACAATATTTAGCCTTATTTTTCTGGAATCTATTTAATTACAATTAATAAAATTACATTACTTATTACAATTACTACAACTTATGAAAGCAGATGTATTGCAGAATATTTTGTATATATCTTTTTTCTATTTGTTGAATCAAATATCTTTTCTATACGATTAATAAAAACAAATTGTGTCAATTTGTATACAAGGACATAAAAACATAGAGCACATAAACTTAGATTTTTTTATATATAACTATATCAAATAAAAATTTTAAATTTTCTTACCCCTATTTTCGTCGATAAAGATCGCTATTCCAAATATTACTTATGAAAACTACCTTTATTTAAAACAGTACAAGTGTATTGGCCTATTAAAGATTAAACTCAGATAGAATCAACAGAATGTATTTGTTGTACGTTGAACCTTTTCATTAGTATTCGGTAAGAGAGTTTTTTAGACCTTCCAGACTGAACCTAAGAATGTTGAAGGCTTCCCGCTTGAAGCTACGCAGAACAGAAGGGGAGAAAATGTATGCAGGCAGTACAGTTTTTGTTTCATCAACAGACGTAATATTATATATTTGCTAATGGAATTATTCATGTGAACTGCTTGAATCTTAAAAATATATTCTACTTAAAAAACAATATCGCATGACAGCACGTAAAAAAAATTATTATTAAAAATTAATAAATAAAAATTCTCCTTAAAAGAAAAAAGTACAATTTTTGTAATTTAAATGAACCAACGAATATCACAAAAGAATTTGATAGTCGAAATACAAAGAAAATTTTATGTGTGAAATGACTTTCAAAACTGCCTGTTTTCGAAAAACTAATCACAAGGGCAATAATGACATGAAGGCGAAGTTTGCTCCGAAGTTACTATCATCTTTTTGCCATTGAAACTCAAAAATATTGTTAGATGTTATACAGAAATATTTTCAATCATCTTCAATTATAATAATACAGCCTTTAACATTTGTTCTACAATAAATATTTTTTAATTATAATAGAACAAATATCGAACAAATAGGCCTAGTGTTGTTGCCTTTAAATTAGCATATTGGGCTAATTTAATGAGTTTGGTTCGAGACCCGACAAATGTTAGCAAACATAAAGTTTAAATGTCCTTGCCATCCATCGATCGGCCCGATGCCTCTTTCCTTGCTCTCAAGGAGAATGCAAAATTCCCAGATGCCACCTTTAGGGATGTTTGCTTCGAATTTATATGGTAAAATGTAGATGTGCCAAACTCGTGTGGTCTAGTGGTAATGTGCAGAAAGCCTCAGGTTCAATCATTTCAAACACGAGAAGACTTGTCGGCCATTGTGGCAAAGTATTTAAACATCTCGCATGGACAGACTGCCTTGTAATTGTTTTCTTGGTTTCTCAAGCTTACGTCCTGTAAACCGATGCTGCTACACCTAAAAGTTTTATGTGTCTAATCCGCAGTGTCCTGCAGTGTGGGAACGGACCACCCATGAATAGTCTATTCATGAATGGTGGGAAAGAGGCTGCTTCTGTTGTGGTGGAGCACCCGTAGGTAGAAATCTGACTTGGCTCCGTGTCCCTGAAGAATGAGGGCAGTGCCTTCTTGGAGAACTTTTAGGGAAAACTACCCCTCTTTTGAGTATAGTGTGGGAGAAAACCCGGAAAACTCCCACCAGGTAATTCGACTAACGAGGTAAGGTACTGAACTTCACAAAATCCCTCGAGACTTCTCGTGTTTTTTAAACGATGTCTACGACAAAGCCGCCAGCGGATTGAACCTCAGACTTAATGCTCACCAGCATCGCACATGTTGGGCACCACTAAAATTTCTTTACGAAAGGCAAAATCCTCTATTCTTCATCTATCGGTGGCCTGTTCATGACTTGCGTAAGTGAAACATGAGTCCCACTGATGTACCACAATAAAAATATAGGTACCCATTGTTGGGTACCATTTGTTGTAAATATGGGTACTACTGGATGCCAAATATATGTGCCACAGCTCCACCAGGGGTGCACCTATATGCTGTCTGAATCTGTAGCAAATCTGCCTCTAATGGCCAATGTACCGCAAATCGAAATATCCAACATTGGAAAATAAAGTTATGAACAAATATAAAAGAAATTTACAATGTTCTTTAGATTGTGTAAAAGTAGTAGTTAGTAGTAAAAGTAGTTAAAATAAACAGTTTCATACTGAAGTTACAGCTATTCGACGAGATAATATCTTTCTTATTTTAAATTCTTCCTATTGCAGTAAATTATTTCAGTGCAAGTTTTTTAATTAACAATCCTCAGGAATATGAAACCTATTTAAATCAAAATCCATGACAAAAAATAAAATATGTTAACAAAATCAAAAACTATTCGCATTAATATGTTTTCAAACTTATTTAACTTCTTCACCATGTGACTGCATTAATAACCTCGGAAGGAACTTAAAAGTCAGCACAGCCACTGACGTTGACTTAAAACAAATGGCAAAAGCGCATTCTATTAAAAGTGAGAGTCAAGGAGGAAGACACGAAGGAAAAGTTGTAGGAAATTCCCCCAGAAAGCTCGTGAGACCACATTCCGAAGAATAACGGGAAAACAAGAACGTGTTGTGTTGGATTCCAATCCCTTTGTTTCTAAGTTTTTGTCTCCTCTTTCACGTTTTCTACTTCTTCTTCTTCTTTTGCCAAGAACATTTCTTTCTTTAAGTGAAAAAAAAAAACTCAATGGGTCTAGTTCAGATCTGTATCTTTTGTTACACCAATTAAGAACTTCTGACATAATTGAAAAGTTGTACAAGAAAAAGAGGAGAAAGATAACATTGTCAAGAGTAAATTCCTTTAAAGTATTTTTTTTTTTTTTTTAAAGGATGACAGTTATATCCAAGCAATTACTATAAGACGGAAACAAGGGTTTGTGTTTTTATTGTATTCTTAAGCTGTTTAACAATGTATTGGGAAAAAATGAGAGCATTTTTTTTTATGTATTTTTTGAGATCTCTTCTTTTTTTTTTTTTTTCTATGAATCAAATTGTACATGAATTACATACCAAAATGTATATAAAAGTAAGCATTTTCCAAATAAATTGAAAATGCGCTCGAAAATTAAACACTTGTAATTTTTCTCTGCACGTATTCATATGAATCAAGAATATAATAATATGCATTATCAGAATTTTAATACTGCATATTTAAGCAAAAAATTAATTTGAGTCCGACTCAAGGCTCAATGGAAACGTGCACAGTGGCAATGTCAGCATTAGGGCTGAGGTTCAATCCGCTTTAGGCTTTGTTTCAAACGAGTAGCCTCGGCGGTCAGCATCTTGCCTCGTTAGTTGGACTACAGAAAGACCTACCGGTAGTCCGGTTGGGCTTCCCATATGGTACTCCAAATGCGAAGTAGTTCCCCTTAAAAGTTCTACTGCCCTTAAAGTTCTACCTGCCCTCTTTCTTCAGCAACATGAAGCCAAATCAGACTTCTACTTACGGGTGCTCCATCACAACAGAAGATTCTCCCCCCCCTCTTCCTCCTTCCATGAGTAGTTAAAATCAAGCAAAAAGCGAATATTAATGTTCTAAGATGTATAACAAAAAAATATGTGCATTTTTGTTTTTGCTTACATTTTAATGTTTCAAAATTAATGTTAATGTTTTTCAAAACTCTCCCTGTGTATTTTTTATTGGAAAAAGTGGAATATTAAAGAAGTTTCGGAAAAATTTATTACATGAAATTATTATCTCGAATTCCCATAAATACACAGATTTAGCAAATAAAATTAATTTTGCAAAAATTAAATTTTGCATTTAATCAAAAACAACAACAAGTACTGATGTTTATGTTTGTTTTTTTCAATTATATCTATAAACTTTTCACAATCGATAATAATATTACAGGCAATCATAATTTATAAAATTTATTATTATTTTTAAAAATATTTAAATATTAATCAAAAACAACAAAATACAGATTTATTTTAATTCATTAAATATGTTTAAGAATGTAGTATAGAATATAATGCTGAAACTACTGTAGAAAATAAAGTAAAAATTTATAAAAATGAAAAATAATAAATTATATTTAAGCATAAAATTCAAAGTCATTGGTCAAATTTCATTTTGATTTTGTTAATATGTATGACAAATTCAATGAGAGAAACATCACTTATGATCGAATTTCTAAATCTCGGAGCACAAAATTATCTTTAATCACAAAACTAAGTATGATGCATAGATCACATTTAGGTAAATTTTATCATATTTATATTATTGTATTGATTTTTAATTCAAAGCAATTCTTTTTAAAGCTATTGTTTACATTTTAAGTTTAAAAAAATTTTGAAGAATTTGACATTAAAATCACATGTTTCAGGAAAATAATAGATAAAATAATCATCATAAGAAAATAGTGTCCATAAGCTTGTATTTTCCAACAGTAATGTGTTCACAAGATTTGTCTTTTACAAAGGCAATATGCTCAGACCCCTTGTTTTTGTTTGTTTTTTTTTTTACAAGAAACTTATATCATATTTAGCCCGAAATAATAGGATAAACTGTTTAATCATCAAATGTATTGATAAAATACTACATATAACTTTATAGAGTGATTGATTCGTAACTTATCGATCAATATATTCAAATGTTCATCCATAAGCTTGTATTTTCCAACAGTAATATGTTGAATTTTTCCAAAAGCCACAAAAGAGTTGTTTTTTTTTACAAGACGAACTTATATCTATTTAGCCCATTATTGATTCGTAACTTATTGATTATAGACAATATGCAAATGTATTGATAAAATACTACATATAACTCTTTATAGAGTGTTAGCCCATTATTGATTCGTAACTTATCGATCAATATATTTTCATCATAGTGTTCATTTTTTTTTAATATGTTCACAGGAACAAGACGAGTTGTTGTTTTTACAAGCCAAGACAGAACTTATATCATATTTAGCCCATTATTGATTCGTAACTTATTGATTATAGACTGTTTAATAGACATATACCAAATGTATTGATAAAATACTACATATAACTTTATAGAGTGTTAGCCCATTATTGATTCGTAACTTATCGATCAATATATTCAAATGTTCATCATAGTGTTCATAAGCTTGTATTTTCCAACAGTAATATGTTCACAGGAATTTTTTTCCAAAAGCCATGTGCTCAAACCCCTTCACGAGTTGTTGTTTTTTATGCAAGACGAACTTATGTCATATTTAGCCCATTATTGATTTGTAATTTATTGATTATAGACTGTTTAACATACATATTCCAAATTTATTGATATAATACCTAGAACACTGTAGAGTATTATCTAATTATTGATTCGTAACTTATCGATAAATTCAAATGTTCATCATAGTGTCCATAAGCTTTAATGATTTGTCTTTTCCAAAAGCAATATACTGTAATATACCCGTTTAAAGTGTTTTTTTTTATATATAACATATCACATATCATAACATGAACATATCATATTTAGCTCATTATTGATTCGTAATTTAACGATTAAAGACTATTTAACAGACATTTACATTATTATTTTTACCAAATGTATTCATAAAATACATATAAATCTGTAGAATATTAGCTCATTATCGATTCGTAAGTTATTGATAACAGACATGTAACATTCGAATGTTCATCGATTCAATTACGTTGTATGCGCTTAAGCACAACAGCAATCACTCAATCAACCCTTAAAAAATTGAAATACAATGATGCGAACTTACCATGAGAGAGAGAAAAAAGGCACAACACACTCACTCGCGTTCCATCACATGTGCAGAGAGGGAAAACACGGCAGACCCGTCTGCGAAACAAACACTTGCAGTATGAAAGATGCTCGTTGCTGGTGGCCGAAGTAAGGCAGAAGGGCAGTGGAGCGAAGTAGGCCACGACAGACTCGACTGTCAGGCGGAGAGAGAAACAAAAAGAAGAAAAAAAAAAAGGATTCGAGGCCGACCGCCCGTTATTGTAGTACTGAGTGCCTAATATCTATAACAACGGGTCGGGGAAAGGAAGAAGTTGAAAGGTGGGACGGGCGAGGAAAGGTTAAGCTGTGATTATCGAAGTCATCAGGGAAACCGATTATTGGCGTCCGGATTTTCGAGAAGCGTAAAATAATAAACACTGCACAAAGCAGAAATCCTGGATGAGTATCTTCCTTGAAACATCACAGTATATCAATGTCTGTGTGTGTATTGTGATGTATCTCAAGCACGTGTTTTGTTTTTTTGTTTAAAATTAAAGCTAATAATATCCAGAATGAAAGAGATAAAATATACTAAAATATTACAATAACCAATTAATAATGATGGTCGAGTGGCTAGCGCTCGGTAACACAGGTTTCGGGTTCCAATCCCGGCGGTGCCATGAATGTTTGTAGTGGTCCGGAATCCACTTTAAACCCTAGATCCCGGTCTAACATGAGCGTTGCGGAGGTAGTATTACTCGGCGTCGGTAGCTTATCTTCAAACTACACGCGGAGCTTTCGAACCAGCTAATTAACTTATCAGGTTCGAAAGAGCTTATAAAGTAATAGAGAAATCCACACTCACATTAAATAATAAAACTGCAAATCTCTTGATTTTAATAAAAAATATATTTCAATTTTTGTAATGTAAGCAATTAAGTAACTCCGAGTAACAGCAATTAATTTATCATAGTGGTTATCTGAATTTATTATCATCATCTCCATATAAAAATGGCAGTAGACAATAATTATAGTTAAACATACTAATCTGCCCCCCATCTCCAAAAATAAATATTGCTACACTAGCATGTGAATAAAACCAAATATACGATTTCAAAACAGTAATTTAATATAAGGTTAATAATAAAAAAGGGCAGATTTTGTAATACATGCAACGAAAAAAAAATAACACTTTAAAAATATAATATAATCAAATAGTTAAATTTACGAGAAAAAAAATCTCTCATCGATGATTGGTACGACCATAGAGTCTCACATGTCTTTTGTGATAAAATCAAAGTTTAACTTTCATTAAGTAGCACGACTACCAAAAGGAACAGTCAAAATCAATATTTAACTCATTGTTAATGTCTTCTCTGCATAATCGGTTTGCTAACGAATCTGGGTTTGAAGTCCATCTGTGATCAGTTCCTTCATTTATGAGCTTGGCCAGTTGAAGTTCAATGATGTTGAGGATAAGCGTCTGTGGTAGACCGTAGTTCCTTTTCTTCCCTCATAGGAAACTCTACCCTTCATTGCAGAGCAATGGAATTCGTTCCTCTCTACTTGGATTCCTTATACATCTTAACGAAATGTATTTTGAGCCAATATTCTGCTCTTTCTCTTCCTCCTATACTCGTCAAATACCTCTTCCTCTATCTGGTTTGTATCGATGGTTTTCTCCGACATTCCACCTCCTTATTTCTCTCGATAGTCATCATAATCTCTATGGGTCGTTCTCTCTCTTTGAATGTCACCATCATATTTTATCATCCCTAAGGTCTCCCGCCCTTCTTTCATTATTGGCTGGAATTTCCCATTAAAATCCTTCCATGGGTCTCATACTACTGTGCCCAAAACGTAAGAGCAATTTTTTTTTTTTTTTTCAAAAGCTCTTTATTTATTCTTCCAAATTTATTTCATCGCCTTCAAAGTAGTCCCTTCCGGACACAATGCACTTATGCCAACTTTTTTTCCAATCCTCAATGCATGCTAAAAATCATCGGCAGGGATGGCGTTCAAAGCGCGCGGCGATTCACGTTGAATCTCTTCAATCGACTCAAAACGGTGTTCCCGGAGTGGTCTTTTGTGTTTAGGGAATAGCCAGAAATCGCACGGTGTGAATGCGGGGGTTGTGGAACGATATGGGTTTCATTTTTGGCTAAAAAATCACGAAGAATCAATGCAGTGTGAGCTGGCGTATTCAGTGTTTTCGATACCAATCGAGGTTTGACGCGTGTGAGGGTCCAAAATGGAATTTGGGGCCATTTTGCCCCCGGGAATTTTAAATTGAAAATTGGTCTTACTTTTTGGACACAGTAGTACTTTTCTATTGGTAGGGATGATATCGACTCTAATCAGACTAAGAGTGTGCGTATTCTTTTTGTAGGTCAAAGGTCGATTTCTCCCACACAAGCGGCATCTCACCAAACATCTGAATAAACAAGGTTTATCCATTTACCATAGTACAAACAGCTCAATTACTTTTCACCAATTCCTTCTATCAATATATAAGCAGACTTCATCTTCCAGCTGCAAAGCAATAGTTCAGCCCCTACACAATCACAATTAAAAGACCAAAGGGGGAGCAGCCCATATTTTAGTTTTAATAACTATACTCCGACCATCTGTGATCACAAGATAAGGACAACAGGAAATGACACTTCTTTGATTTTTCTGCAGTCCAGCATTCTATGAGGAGGTTTTCACACACATACACTAAGTACTATTTATATATATACACTCATGTCCATAAATTAAGGATAATGAAGTTCTGGCAAAGAAAGAGACAGAAGCAAAACAAATTTGACTTATTTGTAAAGTCTATTTATTAAACAAAAGGTAAAAAGCAAAAAAAGATGCTCTACATAATTAATAAAATTTCAATTTTTACTCCCTGGAGCAAATTTCAAAAAGAACCTATTTACAAAAAAACAGTATAACATGGTTAGTATGATGGTTAATATGGAGTATGTCTCCCGGACGATGCAATACAGGCCTTACAACGCCTAGGCATGCTGAGTATCAAATTATCAATCTGATCTTGGGGAATATTACACCACTCATCAATCAATGCCCTCCGAAGTTCCGGTTGACAGGTGGGAGGGGGTTGACGGGCTGCAATTCGTCGGCCAAGCATATCCCACACATGCTCTATTGATTCAAGTCTGGTGAGTATGATGCCCAATCCATACGGGTGATATCCTCCAATTGAAGGCATTCGTCTACAATGTTTGCACGGTGAGGACGGGCGTTGTCATCCATAAACAGAAATTTAGCACCCATGGCGCCCCGAAACAAACGTACATGTTGTTCCAGAATGACATCCCGATAGATGTGGCCTGTCATCGTTACACTCTGAACATGCAGGTCAGTTCTGGAACCAAGAATAATTCCTCCCCAAACGAGCCATCCTGCACCACCGTAACGGTGTCGTTCAATGGTGTTCTCTTGGTGGTAACGGGTACCTGGCGCTCTCCATATGAAAATCCGACGAGAATCAGACTGCAAACTAAACCTGGACTCGTCGGAAAACATCACACAAGACCACTGTTGCGGTATTCACAATGCATGCTCTCTACTCCAGGTTAATCGCAGGCGACAGTGAGTTGCGGTAAGTGGAACACATCTGACAGGCCTACGAGCATATAGACCAATGTGCCCTAAGCGTCTGTACACGGTCTGCCTTGAAACTGTCGTACCGGTAGCTGAAGAGAGCTGACGAGACAGGTCTGATGCTGTGCTCCGTCTGTTTCTTTTGGCAGTAACTGCAAATACCGGTGCTCATTCGGCGTTGTGACTCGGAGGCGACCTGTGCTGTAACATCTACTCGATTACCATCATCTTGGAATCGTTGTCAAAGCCTGGAGATGACACTCTGGGCGATTCCAAGTTCCTCGGATACTTCCAGCTGGATACGTCCACATTCCAGTCGTCCGATAATTCTACCACGTAAAAAATCATCCAAATGCTTCCTTTGTGCCATAACTATGCGGTTATTGCACTGAAAGGCTTTTAAAGCGCTTGTGAACAATTTTACTTCTTTGCCACCATTCCTTATATACCTCACTCTTACACTCTCGCCATTGTGACGTACTATCCGCGCCATCTGGTGGTTTCCTGTAATTTGCATATTCTTCTTCAAGATGTGTGTGATAATTCTACAGGTGAAATTTTTATTTTAGAGTTCAATTTCTGTGTGATTCTGAATTATCCTTAATTTATGGACATGAGAGTATATATATATATATATACATACACAGTCCAGTCACATGAATGTCACACCTGTCAGCCAGAATATACACTCTTGTATATTCTGGCTTTAAGTGGAGTGTGGTATTTAAGTGGTATTAAGTGGAATTCTTTATATACACTCCCCTGCAATGTGCTGTCACCTGACTTTTGTGATTGGTTATTTCACGTTGACGTCATAAGTAGATGGTGGTCACATTAATGTGACTGGACTGTGTATATACAAAACCAATATGTATAGGAAATATATTAAAACTGTTAATAATTTTACCTTAAAATATAGCAAATATATATATTTTTAAATATATTGACACGACAGTTTTAACAGAAATGATTAAACTGAACAATTACACTACTCGTGGCCTAATAGTAACTTGTGCAGTTAGTTGCAGAAAAGATCAGGTAGGAATCCGCTGATGGTATCCTTTGTAAGCGAACAAGAAGGCTCGATGGTGATTGTGACAACGTGCGTAAAGTACCAGGCCGGCTGCTGGAAGTTTACTCCCATATAACATGCAAATGCGTGTCAGTTACCACTAAAAACTTCTCCTCATCATATGTTGGTAGACTGTTCATGGATGAATTGAGTATATAAATGAAAGCATATATAGAATGAAATTCAGAAGCAGGAGTCAGCAGGATAAAATAATGATGTCATAAAGAACATTTTATGCGTTCTGAAATACAGAAAGTTTTCTTTGGGTGCTGTGGAAGGAAAAATGAAAACTTTTTAACAGCAGCAGCGGCGCTTGAAAAAGTTCTTAATGCAGCATAAATTCACCATGGACTCATATGCAATATTCCACATGCCGTGGTATGCTTTGTATAACATTACTAACACAACATTATTCAGCAGCTGTTATGGTAATTAATCCCTCTCCTCTACCAGCGCCCGGATGAGGAGTGTTCTTGTTTCTGGAAGATATCGACTAGAAAGGCGTCTCCCTAAGTATCCCAAACTTTTACAATGGTGTTAGACCTGGAGAACGTGCTGGCCATATAAGGCGTTGAATATCCTCACTGTTTAGACAATCCTGAATAGCGACTTTTCGATGACGCCCACGGAAACAAATTTATCACCGACAGCATCAAGGAAAAGGCGAGCAGAACTTGTACAATGCATCATAGCCCAAACATAGTCCCAGTTGCAAGAATATCTAAGAGAGTGCAGCCATTGATCATGATGCAGGTCTATATAATGTTACCGCGTGTAAGATATCGGTGCCTTTCCTGGATATTTTCAACAAATAACGATTTCCCGTTGATGCAACTTTCACTTTGAAAAACACCTGTGCATAAGTGTCGAATCCCCTAAATCTCTTATCAGCATATCATGTGACGAATAGGTGTAGATACGAAAAACTTGCATACATACCACACTTATTCTACTTTCTACACGTTACTTAGTTTTTATTTGCTATGGGCGATAGTCATCCACCTTTAGCAATTGTCTGCCAATATATACATATATATATATATATATATATATATATATATATGCATACTAGTATATATAACCAGCATAGCACAGCTTCAGAAAATAAAACTTATTAACTCTTTTATTTAGATTCACATCTGTTCAAGGCAGCATCTCATTCAGAATTGAGCAAAAGTAACATTACAAATTTAACAACAGTGAAATTCAACTAACTCTTTCTCCCAACCTCATGCTGAAACAAGCTAGGCATTCCTGTAGCTATTAAATTCCGAACATCCGGAGATAGAGAGCAGAACCATGAAAAATTTGCCAACCGAGAAAAGTGCCCAAATTGATATAAAACGTAATTTAATCCAAATCGAATACTTTTGTTAACGAATATTGATCCCATTTCAAAAAAAAAAAAAAAAAAAAATCTGTTTGCTCTAAGCTTTGCATTAAAATATCTCTGCCAAATTGGGGGAATTGGATGTAAATTGAGGTCATGCACAGGCAAACATACTAAATTTTGAGAAATACATATATAAATATATATACACTGAAAAAAGATTTTAATTAAACTCAAAGCAAACTAAGACATTTTTATTACAATTTTACCATCTGGTTATATAGCTTTCAAAATTGAAATATTGATTTAAAATTAATAAATTAATTTGAAAATAATATCATTAATAATAATTTAACATAAGACAACAAAGAAATTTTGAAAAAAATCCAATTTAGTCATATTAAAATAAATACAATTCTAAAAATGAAAAATGAAAATTTATGATTATTTTTTATTAAAAATGATTTTATTTTAAATTCAATTATGTGCATAACAATACATTAATAGGCATAACAATACATTAATAGATCGAAAATAAAGACATATACAATATATTCACTTGAATGCATTTTCAATTTATAAGATTACACATACAAATATTATATTTGCATTTAAAAATTAATATAAAAAATAAGTTTAAATGCTAACACAGATAAATAGCAATACAAAGGCACTAACAACAAAACATAAAAAGTATTTTATGTCAGAAAATTAATAATAGCTACATTAAATCATTATTCCTAATAAATCAATTCATTTACAAATTAATAACATAGCAAAAAAATTATTTACATACTAAAAGATTAGTATTTTCAAATTAAAAAAAAAAAAAAATTTTAAATAAATAATAAAACAATTTCTCAATGAAAAAAAAAAAATCATTTTATGTAGGATACAATTTTTATTAAACAGGCAAATATTTATTATGAATGTGATTTAATAAAAAAATATTTAACAAATTGATTGATTGATAAATTTTATCAAATAAAGAAAAATAATGCACACACTATTTTTTTTTTTAATTTATGATTTTAAAATAAAAATGCACTGATATAATCTATAAGAACAAATATATAAAACGAAATAACAAACATTTAGATAATTTTCATCCAATATACAACAGAGCTATAAATAAACAGATTATTTAATATCTTATAATACACAAGTAAATCCTTTTTGTATCAAATAATAATATCAAAATGGACAATATAATTTCTTGTTTTCATTTTATAGATGAATGAGAAATGAAAATAACAAAGAAAAATTAAAAATAGCAATATTATGCAAGCTAAGAAATGACTAGAGCAATAAAATTTAAAAAAAAAATAAATGCTATGCAGATAACTAATTTATTTGCATAAAAAAAAAAATAGCAAAATTTTTAGTTAAAAGTTTGTTTTCCAACTATCACACAGTTATTTAATCATCTTTTGATATTTGGTTAGATATTTATTAAAAAATAACAATACATGTAACATTATTATTATTTTATAAAAATAAACACTTGATCCAAGAATTTAATATTACAATGATTATATTAATTTCAAATTAACTACAGCACTTTTCAGTCTTTGTGTCACAGTAATTTCTTCAAATTAAATCCAACATTTGCTAATATGTTTTGATAATGATGAATGAGTGAAATATAACTAAAATAGTTAAATTATTTCTAATTACTATAAATCTGAAAAAAAATGGATAAATTTCTTCTATTTATTAGATTTTTTTAAAATTTCATGTAATTAAATTTTCATGATTAATATGTTTAGAATAAAAAATATTCAAACATATTCTTTAAAATTCTATCTATTTTTAAAAGAAAAATAATTCTTTTTAATAACAGAATAGAATTTATCATGCATAAATTTCAGCAAAAAGATATTGAAATTAAACTAAATTAGGAAATAAAAAAAAAAGGAAGTTTTTTTTATTAATTTTGCATTTAAAAAATATGTTGGTAAATCAATTTTCTTGAATTTGTTATTTAGGACCACAAAATGGAAGTTGGTAACCACTAAAAAATTCATAGGGGAGCAAAATTAAAAAATATATGAAGTCTAACAAGATGATTCTTAAATAATGGTTATCCTTAATTACCTCATTGCACATATTTTATTTATCATAATTTCACATTGCTGGTAAAGAAAGTTATATTTTGCAATATATGATAGTAAAAATAATAGCTCTTTTAAGTGATAAAATTTAGTAATTATGTTTTCTTTCTTACTTTTTTTCATATATATAAAAAAAATAATAATAATGCAAATTATTTCATAATTGCAAGAACGTATTTAAGAAAATTAAATGATTCATTCCTTATTTTGTTTTTCAATCACATGATTCGGCTCAGAAAGTGATTTCTTCCTGACACGTTCAATTTTATTTAAAACAGCTCCATTGTTATTCACCCTTTGTTTATGGAATGGATCTTTTATTTTTTGTTCCACATTAAAAACTGAAGATGGATTATTTGCTGTAATATTAAAGGGATTATTCTCATTAGCTACATTTTCTGAACTACTTGAATTACCAGAATTTCGACGTAAAATTTTTTTAGCATCACTTCTTTCATCGTCTTTTAATTTTCTCTTAAGACCTTGAGGATGTGCATCCATATTATTTTCATTGTCATTTTTAATTATCGACTTCTTTACTGTTAATGCTACAGTGTTTTCAGACTCGGTTTCAGTTTCATTACCGTGTTTTTGTATCATGGGTCTTTATACTTTTTTGATACCAGAAAAGTGAGAACTTTCTTCTGAATCATGTTCGCAAGATGCATTGGAGATTTTTCTCATAGGCTTCTCTGCAGATCCTACAGTTTGAGTAACAGCAGTATTCGTTTTACAATGGCGTACTCTTAACTTATCATCAGAAATCCGATTTGTATTTAAGTCAATTGTTTGTTTCATAGGAGATGGAGGATCTTTAAGATGAATATCATCTTCATGTTTTTTGGCATCAGTAATCACTGTTGGCAAGACATTTATTGCTTTATCTTCATTTAGATTCACTTGCTTAGTTATAAAAGATGTTTTCTTGGAATTGAAAATTGAAGCATATTCACTGGGAAGCATATTTTGATTCAATTTGCGTTCTCTCCTGATTCTCGTTTTGGCTCTGAAGAAGCTTCATCTTCAGCTATAAAAAATAAAGATGAAGATAAGAAAAAGTGTTACAAATAAACCATACATATAATGAATTACATTCCTTAGATAAAAATTTATAATTTTTAATAAGAAACCTTTTTTTAAATAATGTAAACTCTTCAAACCAAACAACTTATTTTGAAAAATAATATATTGCAATTTTAGCATATATTGTTACCTAATAAAATTTTAATTTTTTAAAAATTAGACTTTAACACTTACAAAATTGAATACATATAATACATTATCTCCTGCTTTTAAAGGAAAAATGTATTATTATTCTGTAAATTTCTACTTTATCCCATTCTTCACCACTAAATCAAATGTCTTTCAGTTCTTGCAAATTACATCAGAAACAGAAAACAATTGTTATGGTATATTTGGTAAATTTACAAATTTTAGGAACTAAATATAAAAACATTTCTACACATTTTAATGGCAATCACATATTTAGAGCAAATAAATATGTGACATATCATAATCCTCACATCAAAATTCATAATTCTATTTATTATCTAAAAAAATGAAGAAAAAGATAAAAACGTTTATTAACAATACTTAGTCAAACTAAAATTTTAAAATGAAAAATAAATCGAAGTTATGTTTTTTAATTAAAATCAATTGGAACAGATTAATTTAAATGAAGATCATGCTGAAAACATAAATGGAAATGGAATGCAGAATCAAAGGTTTTATTAGTACGGCAACATATTATGACATAGAATGAAGATTCATATTTTAATGTTGTAATGGTGATTATTTATTATCAATTAGCTGAAAAATTTTCATTCCTGTCTCTATAAATTAACTAAATAATAATAATATATTTGTCTTATTATATAAGATGGCTATAAGTGAACTGAATAAAAGGGATAAGCATGCTATTACTTTTCAACATGTTCAGAACATTACAAAAGAAAATTCCAAGTCATGCAATTTAAGTCGTATATTTAAATATATTCTACAAATTGAGAATATCATACGCAATTTTAGAATATCAGACAATATAAAAGTATTCGAAGAAAAAAATTTGCTTTCTTAAAATATTTTTCTAATTTTGGTATGATCAGAAAAGTTATGACACTCAAATAATTGAATGGATTAAATTATTAAACACTGAAAGGAATAAACTAATTGTCTTTCATATCATTGCAAATAAAGTTTAGATATTTACTTATAGACATTTTATTCATGGTATGTAAATTTTAATTTAGTTGTAAAAAAAAAAAATAAACAAGGGATTTTACAATATGCAAAAAAAAATATTAAATATGTTACATCAAAACTGATAATACTACATTCAACAACTAATACTTAATCTTTCATTTATTATTTAATCTTTTGTTTAATATAACCTTTATTCAGTAATAAAATTGTTAAAAGCTGTTATAGAATAAATATAATTTTAATATTAATGAATATGTGGAGATTTTGGGGGTATATTTATCTCATAGGTACTCTGAAACGGGTACACGTTTTTCTTTTCCGTAAATGCTGAACCAATGCTTTCTTACCATATGTATCACAATTTTTTACCATAAACATTTAATCACAAAAAGTGTAAAAAAAATTAAATTAACAAAAAATTAAAAGAAATAAAAGTATTAGAATAAACTAATAACAATGATTTTTACATATATTAAAATTTAAAGTTAGATAAAGAATTTTGCGATACATTTAAGGGGATTAAATAATATGTTTCAATTCAATTTCTTCCTCTCCAATTAAGAAAATGCTAGGAAGGTGTTAGAAAACAGTATTATTTTTATACTTCAATTCAATTCATATTTTACTTAACAAGGCTTTTAATGTTAATTACATATTTTAAATTTTATAAAGTTTTTTTTTTTTTTTTGTAATATTATGAAGACTTTATTTTATGTAGTAAATTTTCATAAACAAATTTTTATTGTGTATAAAATTATAATCTTCTCATTTAATTATTTGAATTTGTAATTAAATTTTCAGTAGCCATTAATTTTATTTTTCAAATTGTATTATTGTAGTACTTTTGCATAAGTTCTTTGGTATTATGTTGAAAGTGTTTAATAAAACTTCTTTAGCATTATCACTCTTTGATATCCTTGCCCTGCCTTTCAAAACTGTATTCAATTTCATAAAATTGTGTCCATAAATTACAAAGACTAGGTATTGACCTCTCTTGTAAAATAAGCTTGTGATATCCCACTTGAGATAATCCCAGCTTGAGAAAATGATTCTTTACCTAATTTTGCCTAAAAGTTGATAGTTACTTATCATACCAAACTACTAAAAATTACCTAAAATCATACAACAAATGCTATGATTATCATGAATGTATACTATAATATATGATATAAAAATAGAAAGACCATAAATAGCAGCTTTTCATACCTGCTGCTGTCATACCTCCACTTGCACATTTTAATAAAACTATTTAATCAACCTTATTATATTATTTAGTTATATATTTTCAATTTTAGTTTGGTATTTTTCCAAAAATTTGAAAAATGTGTTTATTCTGTTATTTATATATAGATATACAAAGATAAAAGAAACTAAAAACTATCAAATAATATTTAAAACATTCATCTATATTTACTTTTGTTCTCCCATTAAAAATAATTTTTAAAACTTTTGACAATCCTTTCATAGATATACTTACAAAATATTGCAGAACTTTGAAGACTAATATTTGACTTCTCCGAATCTTTTGAAGGTGAAATAATCTGCAAAACATAATTGATAAAATTATAAAAACATTTTAATTGATTTTCAAAAAATTGCAAAATAAGTTACATGCAATCAAGAGATTATTATAGGTTTACACCAGATATTTAAATTATATATGTAAATTTAAATAAAATTTATGAAAAAAAATATTTTCTTTTTTTTATTTTATAATATTATTGCATTTTTCAAATTCTTTTTGAAAAAAAAAAATCATATTTTTTTGTCACTTAAAATTTTTCACTGCTATTTTTACCTTATAATTCTGTTAAGAAATTTATAGAATATGAATGCAATGATTACACATAAAAGATATCCAGAAAATTTCATGCAAAAAAAGTGATACACACATTAAAAATCTATTAATTTTTCAATAAATGCAAAATAAAAAAAAAAAGGAGGCATGGAAAGAGGAACACATATTTTATCATAGATGATGCAAATTTAAAAGAATTCTCTATTCTAAAAAAACACTTTCTTTGAATTTTTATCTTCCATTATTTTCTTAAATTTTAATGATTCATTAGTTTACAAAACCATAACATAGTGATACCTTTACGTTTAGAACATTATTTAAAATAAAATGCAAGAGTTTCAGTTTGCTACATAATTTTTTTGTAAATAGCAAATTTATTCCTAAATTACAAATTTTAGGAATTATTTTTATTATATTTTACGATCTAAGAGATTAATTTCACTTAATAATTCAAAATTCTCTACTAAGAAAATGTAGTAGCCTTGTAAATAATCTTTTCATGAATCTAATCTAATACAAAATATATATATAAACAAGGTTTTGCAAGAAATCTATAAATGATGTACACAACTTCTATTTAAAGTAAATTACTAATTTTCAAAAAAAGTAACATATTTTAAGTTTGATAATTGTTAAATATTTTTATTTGTAAGTTTCTACATGTGCTACATTATTCTTTGCAAAATATTCGATTTTCTATTAATTGGTCAAAAAAAAAAAAAAAAAAATGCCCCAAAAATACATTTAGCTGAATTCAGATATAATAAGGTAAAAGACTGCAGCAATTTATTTTTATTAATATTTATTTAGAAAATGATAATTTGCTAACAACACAAAAATACAAATAAATAATTTGCAAATAACACAAAAGCACATAATTACAGATAAGACAAGAAAAAAATATTGAATAAGTAAAAATTACATACATGATCTAGAATGGAATTTATTAAATACAAGTTTAAAAATCAACAAAATGAAAAAGGATAGGATACTATATGACATAGAAGATACCATAAGTTCAAGTTTATCTCTTCACTAATAGATTAAACGCTAGCAAATGTATTCCGATATTATGGTAAAACAATCCTGCTGCTTAAAAACATACACATATATATATATATATACACTCAAGAGCCAAACATTATGACCACCCCTACATTTTGCAATGAACTCGCCTGGATGACGTGGAAGGCACATGATCAGGGGGAAGTGGTATTTAACTGCTGCTGGAGATATATATATATAGCAAATACATATATATATATATATATGGCCAACTCGTTATTGACAGGTGGTCATAATGTTTTGGCTCTTGAGTGTATATATACTTGCACACTGATCAGTCAAAACATCAATTAAGTATAAGTGTAGGTCCTTTTATAGAGCACAAAAATCCTTTGAAGTGGCAAGGCACATTTTCAATTAGATGTAGTAGGTTGCTAACCATGTATTCCACAATGATAGTGACAAACGTTTGACTAGTATTTTTCATACTTTGGTTGTAATGTTGATACACATAGTCAATTTATGTTTTCTATATAAAATTTCACAGATAATTCCATCAATAATGTACATGTGGTTTTTATGTTCTCGTCCATCGATGCACATGAATATATGTTAATTTCTTGTTAGTATTAAAAACTTATTCACTTTTCCTTTCATATATATTTTTATTTTTTTTTTGTCTTAATTTTTTTTTTCATTATTTGTAGTTATAAAATTAAATATTTACAATTGCA
The DNA here is from genome assembly GCA_021605095.1 of Caerostris extrusa. Taxonomy (NCBI): domain Eukaryota; kingdom Metazoa; phylum Arthropoda; class Arachnida; order Araneae; family Araneidae; genus Caerostris; species Caerostris extrusa. The sequence goes on from BPLR01017475.1 coordinate 57,235, forward strand.
TATGAAAGATAGCCAAGGTTGAAAATAAATCTCATAAGGTGACAATGAGAGGACATGTAGTCAGAATGATTAATAATTTAAAAAATTATTATATTATTTTGATATTCAGAAAAGAACCAATGAATTGTAATTGCAAACATTTTAAGGAAAAAAAATTACTGTATTTTGAAATGCATAAAGTATCATTATTTAAAGTTTTTTTTGAATTATTTTTAAATCATATGCTTTATTTACAGAAATTCGCTTTGAGATTCATACTCGCCCATTAATTGCTTTTATTTTGCTTTTTATTTTATCAATATTATTAATTGCTTAATAATATTGATGCCCTTTGTAACTTTATATGAAATATATTATTAAACTAAACATATTTTTAATGAGACTAATGATCTAAATAAGGCTTTCATAAATTCAAAAATGAATTTTATTTTTAAGAGCATTCAATTTCTTTTTACATTTTTAAGGTTTCATTTATATTATTTTTACAGATAATATATATATATGCATCATATTTCATGCTGCAAAATACCTTTTAAGTACTTAAAAATAATAACATAAAAATTAAAAACAATTATGAAGCAAAGATGCAAATGAGAGACCAGCACCATTTACAAAATACAAGCAATTAATTTTCTAATGTAAAGGCATTATACAGATATTGGTTATTATTTTTTAAATCTTGTTATTCTAAATGCAGACACAATAAACAGATGCAATTTAATTTTAATACAATTTTTATTTCTCAAATAATATTTTATTAGAAAAAAAAATATTAAAACAGAATACATAAAAATAAAATTTTTAGCAAAATAATAATAAAAAAAAAGTGCAAAAAAATAATACTTTTTGAACATATAGTGCAAATTTAAAAATTATCACAGGCAGTTTTTTAAGCTACTCTTCTTTTCTACGTCGTCTCAAATTTACCTTTGATCTTTCGAGACGCCTTTGTCTAGCTCTTTCTTCTAGAAGTTTTTCAGCTAAAAATATTAAAAAATATCAGAAATTAGAAAAGTTAGGTTTTTAAATTAAACAATATAAAATAGTGCATAGTTATTTTTTTTAAAATATCCATATTAAAAAGCTATTCTAGAAAAAGTTGCTTTAATTTCTTCCCTATATTTTACATAATATATGTTAAAAACCTTAAAATTTACTGGCGTGGATTATAAAATACTAGGTGGAATCAGAAATTATATTTTTCCCCCTGTCTCACAAGCTTCATAAAAATTCTATAAAATCACAGCCTGGAAATCCTTTTTGCAAAGAAAAAAGCAGATGGAAATTTAAAGCAAAAGAGAAATAAATTTTGAAGCATAAATAAAAATAAACTTTTGTAAAAATAAATTTTGTAGCATGATTGAAAGGAAAAATAGTTTTATAAAAAGACAAAATATGACCTGCATCATACATGTGCCAGTAGATGAAAAGAGAATAAGAATTAAAAACTAAAAATATTTCATAACTTGAAAAATTAACTGCAATAACTGGTCAAGATTTTCATCTCTCCGGCAACTATAAAGTTTTAAAATTGTGGAAAAATTGGTCTATAGTCTTTACTATAATCCCTATATGTTTACATCTTCTATATAGTTTCCACAACCTTAAATTTATAAAATAATTTTTTATATCATTATGGTATCAAAAATACTTTTTAAAAATAAGGTTTTTCAAGTAGTAACTCATAGATATAAAAATAGAACTTGATTACAACACAATATTCCCAAGAATACAAATGAACAGATGTGAACTGTTTGTATATTAACAGATCTATTTTTTACAAGATGAAAATTATATATGCAACTATATACTATACATTATTGAAAATTCGTTTGCTCAACTTTATGAGAAATACTGTTATATGCTTTGAAATATAATTTTTATTTTCATCAATAATTCAAAGCAGTAAAAAAAAAAAAAAAAAAAAAAAAACTTTTAATAATCAAACAATATCAAAAGCATAAATCTTAAAGAGACTTTCTCTCATCTCAAAAATGCTCAAACTAATCATTCTAGTTATTTTTTTCTGTAAATAAATTGATTATTTTAGACAGAAACAGGATTTTTATAAACAGGAGAAATTATTATTTTATCAAATGAATTTTATTTATGTAAATATAAGAGACAATAACCAAAGTTTTCAGAAATACTTTTTAGGAATTTGTAAAATTTTGAATTTTTTTTTTCTTAATTATCAGTCTAACTTTGAATTTTGTCATTTGTCACAATAACTTCTGTCAGGGATTTTGCATACAAAAAATTTAGAAAAAGAAAACAAATTGTCACAAAATAGTGTTAGAATATTCAACAAGAAATAAAATTAACAAGTTGTAAATCAACAAGTAAATTATGATATTTAACATTCCATTACATTTTTAATTATAGAAATATTTAATGTATATAAAATACCACTAGAAATAAATATATATAAATATACAAATAAATACCTTCTTTAATGGTAAGCTTTCTTGAAAGTCTATGTTCATCAGAGTCAGAATCTTCATAAAGACTGACAGCATCTTCAAATGATGATAAATCACTGGTATGAACAGAGCTTATGTCTACATCACGATCATATGATGGCTTAATTACTTTTTTCTCTGGGGTTGAAGAATATCCTTCAAATTCAGATGATGATGATGAATATAGAAAAATATCAAATATATCATTTAAAAAGCTCAGGTGTCTTCAGTTTTCTTTCACTCTTTAAATTTGAACTATTTGAATTTTCTACGTCTGAATCACTAATTGACTCATCCTCACTGAGTTTACTGTCTGAGTCACTCTCTTGGGATGACTGTGTTTCATCCATGGAAGAAGTTTCAGCAGAAGAAGAGCTTTGCACTGAAATACCAGATGCAGGAGGAGGTGGAGGAGGGGGAGGGAAATCTTCAGTCCGTTTACATTGTTCTTTGTCTTTACTTATTTGTTTCTTCTTGATTTCTACAGATTTTAATGAATTATCACTTGTTTCTTCAGATGTACTTGTTGAAGTTTCTTTAGAGGAAGATGGTGAATCGCTTATTGAGGACGTAGATCCAAAGCTATTTGACCGAGAACTTATTTTAGCAGATTCCTGAACTAAAGACTTCTGTTTGTTAAAAGCATGTTTCATATGCTTGAGCTTGGAAGTGCCTGGATCTGAATCAGAGTGAGATCGTTTCTTAGTGGAGGTTTTAAAATCTTTTTCATTTGATTTGGAGTTACTAGTTTCTTTCTTGTGATGTTTACTGAAGTGTTTTGGTTTTTCCTTAACGCTTGAGCTGGAAGTAGAACTTTTATCCTGATCACTACCCTGTGAAGAATCATAAGAAGAATATTGAAAAAAGAGCTTTTGTAGCCTTTCTCAAGGTTTGTGGAAGATTCAGTTGGCATTTTAATTGATGCTTTGGAAACTGAAGATTTAGAAACTTTAGGTTTTTCTGTTTTATCAGATGAAGTTTTTAATTTCATTGAACTAGTAGACTTTTTAACAGAAGATGATTTAGAGGATAAAGTTTTTGATGATGAATTATCAGAAGTTTTAGAATGAACATCTTTTTTTCAGTTTTGACTGGCTTTGAAGAACTGATCTTATGTGGTGACAAATTATCTTTTGAAGGAGTTTTAGATAATTTTAAATTTGTCTTTGAGTGCTTTTCAGTGGAAGATTTATCAGAAGATTCTTTATTTTTAGATTTTCGAGATTCATTTAGAGTATTTGAGACTTTAGAAGTACTATGTGATTTTACTTTTTACTTTTTTTTTCTGAATCAGTTTTACTTTTACAAGAGCTACTAGATTTTGTTACTAATGCTGATGACTTATTTTGAATATTTTCCTCAGAGTGAGAACTTGAATCAGTACTCAATTTCAAATCAACATTCTTTTCTCAGTTTTAATCTCTTCTTTTGGTGATTTCTTTTGAGTATCAGAAGAAACATCTGATTCTTCAGTCTTAGGTTCTTTCTTTACTTTAATTATTTCTTTTGATTCACTTTGGGATTTAGCTGGCGATGCAGATATTGGCAAAGCACTTTCAGGAACAGATTCTGTTTTAATAACAGGGACATTTTCTTCCTTCTTTTTTTTCTAAGTTCTGAATAACTTCTGAACCTTTTATTGGCAAGGAAGTATCTTCTTTTTTTATCTTAGAAATGACATCTGGAACTTTTAAAGGATTTATAGCCTCTTCTTTCTTTTTATCACTTTTTAATGAAGCATCAGAAACTTTTGCTTGGTGTAAGCTTTCATCTTTTTTTCTATCTATTTTTGTTGATTCTATAGTTTTTGTTTGACTATGTTGAGTTGAATTAGATTTGGGTTTTGAATAGCTAAAAGAAAGGATGTCTGCTACAGGATCTAGAAAAAAAAATGATACTTCAATAAGAAATTAAAACAAAATTTTAATAGTAAAAACTTCAAAAATTTTAAACATAAAATGTTTCATTTCACTAATTCTAAAATATTATCTATATTGTACAATAAATAAAATTGAATTAAAAATCCTGACTGATCAGGTAAATATCTTTTTTAATAACATGCAATATTCAATGATGAAAACCAATGAAATTGAAAAACTATAAATCAAGTCATATATAAGGCTATAAATTTTGTTTCTTAACATTTAATTCTGATTTATGTCAATTTTATATAACAAAAAAAAAAATGGTAAACATGCTTTTTATATTCAGTGATTTTACATTTCACAATGAAATTTCAAGTGCTATTTTATTAATCATGCATCAAGATATGATCACTATTCATTAAAGACAATATAAAGCCAAAAAAATAGTAGAGCAATTCAAATAAAGGATTTATCTTTCTTGATATGTTACTTTAACATGCTGAAAGGCTTTGAATAAATACATTTTTCTGTAATAAAAAATTAGTTGGTTTTGAATTGAGTCATAATTCAATTAAAAAACAAATGAACTGCAATTAAAAAATAAAGGAGGCAAAAACTAAATTATAATTCAATTCTTAATAAGGCAATTTATTGTAAATTTTACATACAAACAATCAATAAACCTCTAATCAGATTAAGATATAAAGTTTATATAAGTTTAATTAACTAAAGAGAAATCTTGATAGGCTTTTTAAAAATAAGAGGGAAAATTTTATATATAATTTTAAGAACAATATTAAAATCTTTTTAATTAAAAATTTTAAAACAATATTAAAATTAACTAATTAAATTTGAATATTATTAAAACACAAAAATATATTAAATTGATTCTCACCAAATTTTGCATTTTTGTTTTTATTTTGTGTTCCATCTGAGATTTCCGTACATGATTTCTGCACACATTTTTCATTAGAATTTTCTAACTTCTTATTAAATTTTTCATTTTCTTCATTAAGGTATTGATGAACAACTTCAGCAATTTTTGGCAAAAATAACTGGGTAATTTTTGGATTAATTACTTGTTCTGCTACATGATCTGCACCACCAGCTAACATTCCAGATCTACAAATGCAAATAATTGTTTATTTTATTGTTTTAATTATTTTAATTTAATTAAATAGATTTAAATTGATCTTAACGATTATAGGGAAAAAATTAAAATATCATGTATAATGATTAAAATAAGTTACAATATGAAGTCATATATCTTACGAGTAAGATTTACAAATTTGGACTGTAACATCTAAGTTACATGTATTATAGGCTTTCAAAATTAAGGGACTTTAATTCAAAGCTCAATAAGGAAAGCTAAGCAAAACCCTCTGAAATCTATGCAAAAATGGACATGTTACATATGTTGACCAGAAAATCTTCCACTGGATTTGAGAAGGAAGGTAGGAATGTCCAATTACCAAGTTATTTGCTCCAAACTGTAAAGGCACAATGTGCATGCAAAATAACAAACTCCTGCTATGCAGCTGAGTATGCAAAATCTACTACATGTTTGCCATTCTAATGACCTCAAGTCTAAATATCCAAAGGAAAAAAAGGCCTTAATTTAAAATACTCAAGATTTGTATAAAATATGAAAAAGATAGGTTATATGGTTAAAAGAATTTTTCTATTAAATGATAAAAAAATAATTCACTCAATTTTTTAAAAATTTTAATTGAATACATAAATTTAATATTATAATGCAATAATATTGATAATATTAGCATAGTAGCTCCTGATAAATGTTTCGTTATATTGCGCAATCTTTTATTTTACACTCTACTTTTCAAAAAAAAAAAAGACAAAAAAAATGTTATACAGCTGCCTATTATATTCAGCTTTTAATATAACAAGGGGCTACTGTAATAAAATTTTCACTTATATTTTATTTAATATATACTGATATTTATTACATATATTAAAAAATTAGACACATTTGAAGATTCTTATCATTATAGCACCCATGGCATTTTATTTCCATGCCTAATTTTTTATGTTTCATATATTAAATCAACATAATTGATAGTGGTAATAAATGTAAATATTTCAGATAATTAATACAATCTTAAAATAAATCAATATTTTTACCTTTAATTTAAATGCAATGATTAGTGAAATATTTAATGAATATTTAGAAAAATTTTAGGAAAATAAATATCAAAATATAGTTTATATTATTATTTTAAAATGGATTTTATTTGCAATCAAGAATTTTGATTAATGTTTTAATATATTAATCAAAATAGATTGTATACAAAAAGTCCATTTTAAAATATGAATAGAATAATATGATACAACTTTATTTATAGTTTTAGCAATTTATTTAGTTAAAACATTTACAGCAATATTCTTAGAAATTAAATTTAAAATTTGTGAATGAAAACATGAATTGCATATATAAAATATGAATTTATCAGAAAATCTTACAATGAATATTTCATGTTAAAAAAAAATAATAAATATAATATAACAAAATACTGAGCACTTCCAAAATGTATCTTACTCATCAATATGACGACGTAATTTATTTCTTAATTCATTCTTATTCATATCTGGATGCCATGTTTCTCCTGAAAGGAATTTAGTGGTATAACCATCAACTCTTTGGCTCAAATTTTGGCAAGAAGACTGAAATTAAAATGAATAAATTTTTTACAAAATCAATAAAAAAAAAACCAAATTCAAAATAAAAAAATGTCACAGCTTATCTAGTACGCATCACAAAAGTTGTATAATAAAAGCAAAATGAAGATGAATGTCTATTTCTAACCTTTTATGTAAAAATGAAGAATGAGAAATCTAATAAAATTAATATGGTTGCTTAAACAATTCATATTTAAAGAACACCATTTTAAAACTGGCCAAATAATAAAATCTGAATTTTTCTTTTTATAAATGTGAATATGCATTATATATACATATATTATGCATGGAATTCATATTAAGTAAGTGTTCGTGCATGCAAACATGCATTAAGTATGCCTTATGCATATACTCATATATATTATATATGTGTACGTATATATATCTATATAATATATATATCTATATAATATACACATTTATGTAAACATTATATTACATACATACAAATATAATTACACGCACATATATGTATTATAAAAAAAATATGCATATACATGTGCATGTATTACGTATGCATGCAACTTAATGAATTAATACATCACACACTTGGCAACAAATACTTTTGGGGGACTTCATCAAATATACTCAAGTTATAACTCAAAATTAGAAGAAAACTTCGTGAATGCCTACATGAAGTAAATTTGACAATTTTGAAACTGCACTAAATGTGCAAGTTAAACTGCTTTTTACCCATATTTTAGATGCACCTGTTTGAAAGCTCTAAGCTAAAATTCATCTCAAGTTTAGTTATCAATATAGATTTTCAAAATATTTATAAATTTTGCAACAATTGAATTATATTTTTTTAAATTTATTTGTTATAAAATATACAATTATAACTTCAATAAACAGCTATAAGAAACTTCAATTCTTATATGCAATTTATTTTCTAACTACATGATTTTTTATAATCTTATAAAAATATTTTAAATAATAAAATTGTTTGCTAAAAATATAAAAAAAATATTAGTTATTGTGTGGTGATTTAATTTTAATAATTTGTTAGCATATTATTAAATTATTCATTATGAATAAAATGAAATTATTTCACGGAGAAAAGTGAATCCTGAATATGAAATCGAAATAGATTTTATTAGAAACTTGTTATTCAAGATTACAAAAAAAAAATATGTGAATCCATATATATTCAATTAATTGATTTTTTTTTTTTTCATTTTTGTACTAGAGTTAATAGCCAATTTATAACAATTGGTAGTGATAGAAGATTTAAAAAGAACGATTTAAGAAGAATTTAAAGAATTTTTTTATTTATCTCTAAACAATTTTATAGAAATTTTATGGTGTCATTCACTTTAACTAAATACATCATAAAATTTCTGTTAATTAATAAAGTCAATGACCAATCATAAAAAGAAATTTTATTCTAACCTTTGTATCAACATCAGCAAGACATTCATGGCGAAATTCATCAAAAATTCCTTTTGCTTTTAAATAACTAACTATATTTTCCATTAGAATAGGATCTCCGGGTATTAAATGCTGATTTTCCATAATTAATACGCAAGAATTAATCTCATGAACATAAATTTAACTCTTTGACTTGACTTTAACCTCAGATTTCTGGATATTTCAATTCTTTTTTCACATGAAAACAAATGTGATTTTCAAAACATACCACAAACATATCAAAACTTTAATCGATATAAATGTATATCCAAACAAATATCGTTTCAATATTTTAAAAAATGAATTATATTTACAACCTGAAAACTCACTAAATACTAGAGCTATTATTTATCACTGTCATACTAAGAGCTATTACTTGAATAAGAAGTGGGCTTAAAAATGTATAATTACAGAATAAATAAAAAATAAAAAAATTCCTTCACGGATTTTTTTTTTTTAAGCAATAGCACTTTTCTGTAACATAGCCGAAATTAACCTCAATTGTTATTTCTTTTCTCCTCACCACGTTTACAATATTGCTATTCTTAGATTTTAAATTGCAATTTCGATAAAATTTTTTGAGATTTATGTAAGTAATTAAGGCCAGTAATACAGAATTCGGGAGAAGGAGTTGAAATTTGGGAGTTCTCGAATAAATTGGAGAGTCTGTATGAATGGTATACAAAAAGAAAATTTAGCGTCAGTTAATTATTTTCTAAAAAAAAAAAAAAACCTTCATTAAATGAGCAATAGGATTTCAAGCTAAATTTATAGCGTAAAATGATACACATCTGGCTAGTAACTACACAGGCAATAAATTGAGATAAGACTTATAGCTGATTCTATAGGGCGTTGCGTCACACAAACTACTTTTTGATCTTTTATTTGAAACAGGAAAAAAATGCGTGACTAAGTACAAACAATCATATGAAGGTATGTTTAAGTTAAGAAGGAAATTGTCACTTTAGAAACGTATGTAATAGAACAAGATAATTATAATTTAGCTACATTCATTTTTTTTTTTAGTCTTCTCAAAAAACTATGGATATAGTTTTGAGGAGGTGGGTTTTTCGTGTCTTTTGATCACTTTCAATTTTGGATATTTTCGCTGAAATCTGTAATTTTATTATTTTTTTTATTTCTTCCACGTGTATATATTTTTTTTTTTAAATTTCTCCCGCGTAAATAGTTTTATTTATTTATTTTTTTTTTGCATTTTGTTCTTAGATTTAATTCTAAATTTAGTATCGTAAACTAAATATCTTCGTTCGAAATTTATTATTAGTGTTCAAATGATGATTTACAGATTTGATTTTTTTTTTAAATTATTCTTTTTTAACAAAATTTCTAGGTTTTACTTTTTATAACTTGCCCATAATTTTATTATTAAGATATGCATCTACTTAGGACAATTTTTTTTAAGAATTTGATGAGGATGTTACAGAGAAACCAAATACTAACGTTACGACAGCAACGGAAATTGTCAAATTAAATTAATTTATAACAGAACCGTTTCTCTCTTGTTGGCATATTCCTTTGCTTAATGAGAGCAAAGGATACTATCATACAGGGTGTCCACAGAAAAATGGCATATTATTGAATTAAGACAATATACTAATACAGGTTTACTGAAAAATTATTTAACAGCAATACGTAAC
>BPLR01017476.1:0-18319 GCA_021605095.1 Caerostris extrusa
AAAATAGAAAACGGTCTCACGAAATTAAAGGGCAAGCTTCATCTGAATAGAGCGAGAGAGGAAATTTGAATTGGAAATATTTAGCACACTGAATAACACCAATAGAAGATTTCAGAAGTCTATAAAAGAAAACTTTAGAACCTGAAAAGAAGTAAGGTCCTTTGAAGTTCAAATCAAATAGCGAAAATGTAAAGAAATGGTATTTCAAAGGAAGCGGAAATAGAAGTTGTTCAATCCTTTTCAATGTTCCCAATTTTAAAAATAAAAATTGCAAGAAAAGTGAAATAATAAAACAATTTAGTTTATATTTAATTAACTAAAATTTATTCTTCTTAAATAAATTTTAAAAAAATCTATAGAAATGTATTTTTTTAATTCTAGAATTCTTATCACGTTAATGACTTTAAAAGATTTTATATCCTAAAACTATTAAAGTTTAAGCCAGGTAGAATATATATATATATATATATATTCTGCCTTTTTCATGATAAAAATACACTAATATTCCTGAAAAATTATCAGCAAAAGTAAAATCATTAATAAAATATTAAAAACATATAAAAAAATCAAATCACTATATTATTTATTAAATGTATAACAAACAACAAGAACTGCAAATGAATCCTGTATAAAATGTCGATTTTATTAGGCATTAAGTAGTACAACTAAGTCACAGCAAAATTCATTTGAATGAGTTATTTCTCCTTAAACATAAATGAAAATAACTCTAATCAATAGAACTTTGAATACAATGTTCTATGTTGCAATTAATAATTGCAATATGTTAATTACTTCTATGTTATTATTAGTACACAATTTTCCTAGTGAAGGAATTTGAAATTTTATAAAATGCTGAAATTGATGTTAAATTTTGATTTAAATTATTTTGAGTAATGCGCTCAATAATCATATGAATAGTGTCGCAATTTCGAAAATTTCAAATGACAACACACACTTTTTTATTGAATGAGATTTCCATAGTAAAAACAAATCGCGTTGAAACGGTACCTGTTGCTGAAAATTGCCGGAGTTAGAGAAACTAAGAAGAAAAGTGAAAACAACCAATAATTACAGAGAAGGGACAGAAAGCAAAAACATTTTAATGTGTTTCACAAATTTTCCACGTAACCTCCTTCAAACATGACACTTTGCATGCGCATATGTTGGATAGCACTGAAGCATATGCTAATCTGATGAATGCAAGATGAATCTGTTGAACATGACATCTGATGGCATTTTTCAAATCAGATACAGTTTGTTGATTGAATGCATGCTCTTCAGATTTCAAGTACCCTCACAGACAGAAATCCATGGAGGGATTAAATTAAGGGATTTCGACGGCCACGAAAACGTGAAATGGCGGGAGATAATTCTGTCACCAAACTGTTGCGTTAACCCTTTGTAAGGCGGTGGTAAATATATTACCACCACGAGATTTGATTCCCAGCACCAGGTTGTATATTATTTACTATCGCCCCTTAGCAGAAAACGACCTTCGGAATCAGAGCTTCCCGTTTCAACAGGTAGATCGCAGTTTGGGGGCCTCGTAAACTGCTAAATTTCCTCTTTTTGTCAGTTTTCGAGCAAAATGGCGAAGATATGCACGTGTTTTTTTTCTATCTCCCAGTATAATTATGAATAAAAAATACGTTAGAAGTTATATAATGGTATTTTGTGTATCTTGAAGATATAATAGCTAGATTTCATTATGTATTTTGAAAATTAATGCTAAATATTTTTATTTGTACTCATTCATAATTGGTGGTAACATATTTACCACCGCCTGCTTAGCGATTTTAGAGGTGGTAAATAATTTACCACCGCCTGGTTTGCAACTGATTTATTCGTTTTCAAGGAATGCATTTTCGTACTTTATTTATATGTTTATATTTATGTTTATATATATATATTACACCATTTATTTATAAAATTTATTATTACTAATATTATTGAGCATACTTTAGCGATTTTTTTTTTTGATTACATAAATATTTAGATATTTAGAACTAATAATTCGAAATGGAATGTAATAAAAGTAATATTTTTATAAGATTTTTCAAGTGATTTAAAAAAGAAAGTAACTCAATGTATTGAATAATATTTTAGATAGAAGCATCTGAAAAAATAAGTCTAACCGCCGAATAAGCTGTCCACCATGAAGCAATATATGTTAGAAAGCCTATAAAAACAGGATATAAGATTTGGGCTAGGTCAGACGCGTTCAGTGGGTATCTGTATCAATTTGAGGTTTATACAGGGAAAAAAGACGATGGTGTCATTTTGGAAGGATTGGGATATAGAGTTACTACAAATCTTCTCAATGATTTGCACCCTACTTCTCCTCTTTTGGTGCTTTTTGATAATGTTTTTACTTCAGTTCTATTGGTAGAAACACTGTTTTCCAAAAACATATAAACTATTGGTATGAACTGGTAAAAAATTCCTCCCTGAACGCATGAGAAAAATTAAAATTACCAAAAATATGAATCGCTGATGTTGCCATGTAGAGACACTGTTGCAGTGCAATGGCTAAGGTTGTTATTATTCTTTCAACAGCCCATAATATGAATGAAATGACATAAGTAAGTGAAACCCAGAAAGATGGCACTAAAAAGAAAGTTGTTTGCTCAAAAGCAATTGAGATTATACAAGATCTATGGGGGAGTGGATAAATTTAACCACTTGAAATCTTCGTATAGCTCAAGTAGAAAATCAAAAAGTGGTGACATAGGTTATTTTACTTTCTTTTATGTGCTAGTTTAGTAAATTCATATATATTGTACGTGAATAATCATAACGTAGCTAAAAATTCGCATCTAGAAGTTACGTTAAGAATAGCTCGTGGGGTAATAGGAGGATTTAGCAGTAAAAATCGAAAGTTGCAATCAAGTTGGGTTGCAACGAAAACGGAAATTGGTATTCCACAGGAAATCAGAACAACTAATGTTCAAATACACATGCCAGAAAAAGGGCAATCATACAAAAGGTGCAAACATTGTAGCACCAAAACAAACCAGAAACGGACAAAAGTGTTATGTTGAACATGTGATGTTCCGTTGTGTGCAACTCCTTGTTTTATGTTGTTTCACCAGAATAATTAAAAATAATACATTTGGTAATTTACATCGTATTGGGTTTTTCTACCACTTATTTCCTGTGTAATTAATATATTTTTAATTTAGAAATAATTAGTAATAAATAGTTTTACAAAATGCATATTTATTTGCGAAATTATTTATATTTCTTTTTTTTTTTCTATTGAATAAATCAGTAAAATGTCATTGCTTGTATTGGGAGGTGGTAAATATGTTACCACCCCTGTTATAAATAACAGCCACAACAACAAAATTAAAAAAATACTTTTTTTTGGTCATAAATGAGCTTCTTTTCTCTAATTACAGCGTAAAATGTAAATTTTGAAAGAAAACGGCTTGTGCCCGTTAAAGGGTTAAGGAACGTTTGACAGAAAACCTCTCAAATGGTCGGGCATATCGTACCACACGACGCCAGATAGAGCATTTGGCTGTGAGGATACTTGAAACCGAAAGTTTATGTATTTAATCCTAATACTGCATCTGATTTAAAAGGTGCCATCAGACGTGAGGTTCAACAGATTCCTTTTACCATGATACGTGCTTCAGAGTTATCCACTATCTGCCGCACGTAAAGTGTCATCGTGTGTGAAATTTGTGAAACTCATTAAACCTTTTGTTTCCTGTTCCGTTTCTGTAATTATTGGTTGTTTTTCGCTATTCTTCTTGGTCTCTCTAACGTCGACAGTTTTCGGACTACACATACCGTTTCAATGATATCTATGGTTTTTGATTATGCAAATCGACTTCCAATAAAAAATGTAGGTGTTGTTTCGTAATCGTGTCATTCTAATCGTAACTGCTAGAGCTTAACTATTCGTCTTCATATGATTCTTGAGCGCATAACTGAAAATATGTTAAACCAAAATTTCATTCAATTTCTGTGAAGGGTATGCCAGTAGGATCTCGTATATCATGATTTATTTTTTATAATCAACCTGTTTATGTGTATTACAAATGACATATAATTTTTAATATGGTATCTCTGACCAAGTAATACCAAAATATTTATTTAAATTCAAATGTTACAAATATATATATAAGGAACCGTAAATACAGCGACGACAAAATTCATCCATTATTATATTTGCTCTCTTGCTCATCAAGAAATAAAAACAGAATTTCACCGAGAAATATATAATGTCGCTGTCATATAGTTAAAAAAATTTAAATTTCTCAACAAGACATGATTCTCAAGAAATATAACATTTTTGGTTATACAAATCTGTTTTATCATAGATGTTTTTTTAACTTCAAACGTGTCAAATAGAATTATCTAAAATGAAATTGGCTTGTAAATAAAACGTTTTGAACTCACTGCAGAATGAAATCTATTTTAGATTACTTATCTCTCTAAACTTTGCATATTGAATAATGCAAGAAAATAAAACTGAAAAAAACAATAAAATTTGTAAGTTTCAAGAAGAAAGAAATTCTATGTTTATGAGAAATGACAAGTTCAACTATGATGTATGTATTTTCGGCATGCGATGGACTACACATTTTTATATCACAACGATTGACATTATAAATGACACAGAATTTCAGTGACAAATCTTTCTGTGAAAGCTGGATCTGACGTGTTTTAACACTATTCATCCGAGTTACTTGCTATTTCAGATTGTGAAATGAAAAATTGAAGTTTGATCCCTTGATTTGTTTCAGATTTCCAGGCACTTGTTCAATAGTATAAAAGTTATTAATTGATATTTTAAACTGTAATATCGTTAAATATAACCATGATAACTTTTTGTTCTTATCAGAAATGGTCATTCTTGTCTGAATGCGACAGCATTATTAAAAAACCGTTTTAACCAAATTTTACAGCAATATTGCCAAGTAAGTAGCAGCATACAGGATTAGAGTACGTGTATGAAAAGTATTATAGTGGATAAAATATAAACAACAACTAAAATAATTCGTTTGGGAGAAGGGGGTCAGTGAAAAGATAAAAACATGACTTATCACCATTACGAAAAAGTCGTTATCAGTTTTAGATAAGCCGATTTAATTTTGTTAAAATTTAAAAAAAAAAAAGAAAATTATAATTTTCATTTATGGATTGCAGAAAGAAAAATAGAATAATTTATAAATGCAATAATTTCACAAAATGATTAGAAATCCTTTATAATAACGAGAATCTTATGTTCTGACAATTTTAAATTTATCCAATGTAGTATATATTTTCCAGATTAAAAAAACATCAGTAACAGAAAATTTTTCTTCAAAAATTACAAAACTCCTGCTGAAATAAATCTTTATCATTATATAAATACATGATTAAAATGTGCATTGCAGATTAAACATCATGCAATATCTTGAAATATATAATTCAATTAAAAGGAATTAATGTTTATTTTTCTGTAGTACTCTCAATGCTAAAACTGCAAACCCCAAAAATCATTTTGTAATATACACTGAAGTGACAAAAGTCATGGGATACCTCTTAATATCGTGTCGGCCCTCCTTTCGCCCGGCGAAGTGCAGCAACTCGACGTGGCATGGACTCAACAAGTCGTTGGAAGTCTTCTGCAGGAATATTGAGCCATGCTGTCTCGATAGACGTCCATAATTGTGAAAGCGTTGATGGTGCAGGATTTTGGGCACGAACAGACCTCTCGATGATGTCCCATAAATGCTCGATGGGATTCATGTCGAGCGATCTAGGTGGCAAGATCATTCGTTGGAATTGTCCAGAATGTTCTTCAAACCAATCGCGAACAGTTGTGGCCCGGTGACATGGCGCATTGTCATCCATAAAAATCCCATCGTTGTTTGGGTACATGAAGTCCATGAATGGCTGCAAGTGATCTCCAAGTAGCTGAACATAAGCATTTCCAGTCAATGTTCGGTCCAGTCGCACAAGAGGACCAAGTCCATGCCATAAAAAACAGCCCACACCATTACGGAGCCACCACCAGCTTGAACAGTGCCTTGCTGACAGTTTGGGTCCATGGCTTCGTGGGGTCTGCGCCACACTCGTGCCCTACCATCAGCTCTTACCAACTGAAATCGTGACTCATCGGACCAGGCCACGGTTTTCCATTCATCTAGGGACCAACCGATGTGTTCACGTGCCCACGAGAGTCGCTGCAAGCGATGTCGTTCTGTCAATAAAGGCACTCGAGTCGGTCTTCTGCTGGAATAGCCCAAGAAAGCCAAATTTCTCCGCACAGTTCTAACAGACAAGTCCCTTGTACGTCCCACATTGATTTCTGCGGTTATTTGACGCAGTGTTGCTTGTCTGTTAGAATTTACGACTCTTTGCAGACGTCGCCGGTCTCGGTCGTTAAGTGCAGGCGGTCGACCACTGCGCTGTCCATGGTGGGATGTTATGCCTGAAATTTCATACTCTCGGCACACTCTTGACACAGTGGATCTGGGAATGTTGAATTCCCTAACGATTTCCGAAATGGCATGACCCATGCGTCTAGCTCCAAATAACATCCCGCGTTCAAAGTCTGTTAATTCCCGTCGTGCGGTCATCATCACGTCAAAACCTCTTCACATGAATAACTTGAACAGAAATGAAAGGTCTGCGAAAGCACTGCGCATTTATACCTGCTCTACGCGATGCTACTGCCATCTGAAAATTTGCATATTGCTATCCCATGACTTTTGTCACTTCAGTGTATTTATAATTTTGTGATACGTTACAAGCTATATACATGGAAAATAAACATTCTTATTTAACAGAATCCTTCTTATTAAACATTCTTATTTAACAAGAAAAATAGAATAACAAACAAAAATTAAACTAAATTTTAAAAATTTCCTTTGACTAATTAATATCTTCCAATAAAAGTGTTGAATTCTACATCTCCTTATGTTTCGGTATTTTGAAATTTACTAAAAATTCCAATGTGCGTCTTGACTAGGTTATTTGAGATTCATGCTCGCTGATGCTGCTCTTTACCTAAATTTATCCAAAAATGTTCGTCTAAATTTTCAGATATTCTAGATATTCAGAAAATGTTTCCGTATTTTCTCTATTATTGAATTCAAACAATTTTCACTTTACAATTATTCATTCATTTTATTTTACTTCACCTCACTTAACTTGGCTCAATTTATCCAAATACTATCAAAATAAAGTTGCACAGTGATGATAAACGAACATTTCTAATTGAACAATTAAAATAACCAAAATTCTTTTAACATATGGTAGTCTTTAAAATTTGATATATCTAATGTTAACTTTGAAGAAGATTTAAAATCACTTGACTTCGAGATTTGTGCTCGCATTAGCTGCTTTAGCACAATTTATCCAATTGTTCTTAAGAAGAAATCAATTTAGAATGGTGCATGATATTTTAGGCAACCAAAAGAAAAAAAAACTAAATAAACAGAAAAATAAATTTAAAAATGAGATGAATTAATGCCGTAATTGATTGGCTGGATAACAACACTATAAAATTGCAAAATTAGGAAACTTCGAATAACATATTACAAACTAGAAACAATAGAAACGAAAATTAAAGCTTCCGCCCCTTTTGAGGGCTTAAAAAATTTTTAAAAAATAAAATCAGCCCTCAGTCCAATCGAACAGCCAAGAAAAAGATAGAAATTTGTATCCGAAAACTCCTTGCAGCTTGTTTCTTTGGTATGTTTTTGTACATTGGAACAAAAATATGTTTCTCGGTTTCAGGTGTGTTGCAGAATGGACATAAGGAAGAAGGGATTAGAACAAATATATGAAATTTACATTTGATGAGTATGTTTTTGTATGAAATCGTTAAAGTAATACATCGTCTCATTCAACAAACAGAATTCAATAAACTCACAAAATAGTATAAATTATCACAATTTATACTTGCACATAATGAAACGCTAGTAGTGCAGATTATATCTATCAAAGTATTTTTTTTACACAAAACCATGTGTTGTGATAAGATAAATAAAAGTTCTAATCTGGGTCTATCCAGCAATTTTTAAATCCAGTTAACTATAGCCATGCCATTAGTGCGTCTATTCACGTGTTTAGTATAGAATTTTAAAACGTAGTAAAATATAAATTCCAATATTTAATTAAACTTGCAAAACGTTTTAAGTAAAGGAAGTTAACTAAATAATTTATTGTAATACTATTTTTAGACTAAATATTAGAAATGATTTTGCAAATATTTAGAATATAATGCAAGATTTTAATTAAAATTTTTATTTTGTCTATATCTGTAACTGAAGACATTTGTTTCATTTCTTAGGAGATAAGTTTTATGTTTTTTTATGCCAATTACGCTGTCGAATTATATTAAAATTAATTCAAACTTGGCAACATATTTGGTCGTACAAGCGATTATTTCGGTATAATAGAACCATCATATATTTTAGATCACTCTCTACAAAATAAATAGGACTAGCAAAATAAATAAGAAAGCATGTACAAATACCCCATTGACATATTTCTTGTTTTCAACTTATCGCTTTAACTTTGGAAGCTTGATGAAAATAGTCAACTTTTGATGTATACATATTTTACTCATTTATTTATTATTTTTTAATGTATGCATATACATATTTAGGCTAAATATGTATTCAATCCCTTTCTTGAAGTGGACAATTTAATGTTCACTTTATGAATAACAAAAAAATCCCTGTTGTATAGTGATTTTTGTAGAACAAAGCTTCAGCAAGATTTACTAAGCAGTCATATTTTCTTATATAAATAAATGAAAGTTATTCTGAGTAACACGTCTGTAATAACCATATTAGATCTCTTATGGTATTTGAAGATATTTTCAAATCAGTTCATTTTCTCGTCTTGTTTGAAAGACTACAAATATTTCGAAAAAAATGAAATGACTTCTATTTGTTGATTTGTTTTGTCAGTTACAATGATTTTATCGTCCCACTAAGATGATATTTAATAAAGAACTACCATTAAAAATTAAATTTAAAATGATGCGGTGATTGTTTAATCCAAAGGACTGGATGTCTACATAAGAATAACTATTAAACCAATTTAGGTTATATGTATACATCTATCCAAATCTTTCACTAGTAACCACAGTTTATTTAAAATAGCAGATGAATAATATTAATAAATTCGATCAAGAGTATTCTCCACTCTAGAGTGTAGAATAGTAGGTATGCATGGCTAGAGACATCGAATGGCTATAACGTTGGGTTGAATTCAAACTCGATGGAAACACCTTATTTGAAATTATCAGTCTATTGCAGGTTACTAACGATATGTCTAGTTCAGATAACGAAATATTCTATATTCAGTTGTCTGAATATAGAATACATTTACATACTTTTACATTTACATAGAAGACAATTTACAGAATAGTAAGGAGAAAATTATGTAGATAAGGCCCTTGGAATAACTGTTAGTTTGGTTTGGCTTGTCGCTCTGCAGTCATCTTGGGCACACTTTAGGCTAAATAGACCGGGACCTACAGTTTAAAGTGAATTCCGAAACACTACAAACATCCATGGCACCGCCGGGATTTGAACCCGAAACCTGTGGTATCGAGCACCAGAGCGCTAGTCACTCGCCCATTCAGGCCCGAATAGCTGTAGGAGCAAAAAGCAAATATTTAATAACCAAGAAGTTCCACTACTTTGAATAAAAGATAAAGATATTGATGTCTTTGATTTATTATCAAAGTTATTTAAATCTTTAATAATCTTTAAAATCTGAAAATACTCTTAAAATTTAATCAAATGTGTTCTTGAAGGCAATTGATTATTTAAAAATCCAGCAAAAATAATCATCAAGAAACTAAACTATTCGTCTCAGAGCAAAAGACAGTAGCATTAAAAAGAGAAATCGTTAGATAGTTGTAAAATCCACTGGCGAATTTGTCTACGCTGATTAATCTATAACAGGAATTCTTAACCTATTTTTTGGCTTACAAACGCTTTATGCCAGTAGAACGAAGGCTAAAAATATAATGTGCCAGTAGGACGAAGGCTAAAAATATAATATGCCAGTAGGACAAAGGCTAAAAATATAATGTGCCAGTAGGACGAAGACTGTATACATACTTTGCCAGTATGATGAAGATCACAGGCCATAGGCACCGAAAATACACTCAGTGGTTATTCTTGTGCCATCTTTACCAATTGATATTTTTTACATTATTAAATACGAGATAATTTAAACTTCATTCTTAAACTTTTTTTTTTTAAATAAAATGTTATTTTCTTGTAAAAATTGCTAACCACTGTTGGTAATTTGAAATACAGCCAATCTTATTATAACTTATTCATTCATATAGTCATACGAAAAATACTAAGTTTAAAACTGAAATAAAGGTAATGATTTTTTTTTCCTCTCAACAAATCTCAGAGATCCTAGAATCGAGTATGTAGATTCATGGTGAAAAACCAACTATCTATAACAAATAAAATTTAAAATAAAAATATAAAACCTTTCCTTAATTTTTTTTATGTCAGCACTACATGTACGAAATATATAAAAAAAAATAAGAATCCAACTGTATGTCAATACTGCAAGAGAAGAATTTGAAGTTTATACGATTGTTATTGAGTAACATTTCTTCTTTCGCATGGAGAGAAGCAGAAATTCTTCCTCGAAAACAGCCAGATGCGGTGTTGACGCGCCTGAGGCTAATTCATTTTATCCGTTACTGTTTCCCAGACATTTCACATTTCCTTTCGTAAGACAAATTTCTTGATACAAACAGTTTTCATTTTATGATAGCTGTCAGCTACAAGAGTTGCAGATGTGCTATGTAAAGCTCCTAAGTATATCCTATAAAACTGTAGTACCTGAAGTTGTTATGTTACGTCAAATAATTTTCGACTGGGACTTTTCACTTTTGATTTTTGTTTTGCCAACAGATTATTGTTCTATTAAGTATGAAAGAAAAACTTCTGGATAAGGGAAATATTTTAAAAACAACAACAACTGAAATAGATACTGTGATTTTAAACATATGTCCTATTTAAATGAATTTTTTTTTTCCAGATGCATATGTAACTATTAAATTATCCTACAAATTGTTCTCTTATATAGACTTCAATAGAATCAAGATATCAGTTACTTACCACGAAGTTTTTAATTAATTTCACGAACATCAAAATAACCATAATTTTCGTTGGCTTTTCTATTTATGCAAAATTTACCAAAAGAGTGCTTTTGTAATAAAATAATAGTTTTCTAAATGTAATGCCAATTTTTTTTAACTTCCTTGTAAAATTGTCAAATTATACTATGAGTTGTTTTTAAGCAAATTTCAAATGAAAAGGTTATTTTTTTATAGAATAGCTTAAAGCTAAATAAAATTGACTTAAATCATCTGTTTAACCTTATATTATCTGTACTGGATTAGTTGATCAGTAAAAATCTATACACAAACAAATTTAAGGATCTAAATAACTTAATTACATATATTTTGTGACTAATATTTAAAAGCAAATATAATAATGTTCTATTACAACAATCCTATCGCAAATTAAGATTTTTAAAGCATTTTGAACGAAAATATAATTATGTGATCTAAAAGATAGCTGACATCAAACCAAATGGATACATAGTAATTGAAAACAGATTTAAAGAATTTGCCCCATTAAATAAAATATAATTATATTTTATTTAATGGGGCAAATAAATGAAATGTAAAAGAAATAATATTTTTTCAGGATAATAATTTTCCATAGTAGAACAATTTCAATATATATTTAGTAAATGGTAATGACTATTATTTAAATGTATATTGTTATAATCGTCGAAAAATTCCAATTGATCCGTTTAAATTAAATAAATAAGAAATCAGAACTGAGATAGCTAATTGAAAAAAATGAAAATAATAATTCTATTTACATACTTACTAAGGAAGTTAATTTGATATTTTTTTGTAAAAATTAAAAGACATCTTTTCAATGAATTCCTTTTTGTGCAAATATTCATAAACACAATGCATGTAGAATAAAAGGTTTTGTCTCATTCTTGTTCGCATGCGTTTCTTTTGCTAAAACCTGTCTAGATTAATAACGAAAAAAACACTAATTAGCCAGAGGAATACAATATAAAAGTTTGCATTTCTTTTTACTTTGTCAATCTAATTATTTTACTTTTAATACCTCATTGATTATTTTGTTATCATTGTATTATTTTGTACTTTTGCTTAATGAAAAAAAAAAAGAATTTTAATAAAATCTTAATTTGGTTTGACCCGTATATAATGAATATTTCTATTACAGAAAAACATTTACATACATATGAGCAGCAATTTATTTCTAATCTATCTGACTTAAGATTCCAATGTAATGGTAAAATAATTCAACATGGATATGATTATGAAAAAGTTTGAAATTCTATATAAATTGCATCTGTATGCTATAAGAATTAAAAAAATCAGAAAGAAACAAATATATTATTTTGTATAATAAATTATATTTAGCTATTGCATAAGAAATTAAGAACAATTGTGTCCAAGTTCTTTAAATTGATTATATATATATATATATATATATATATATATATATATGTACACAGGGTATCCGAAATGGGTAGCGACAAACTTTGAGGAAAGGTAGGGTACATCATAACGATTGAGAACTGAATAGCAGCAAATGATCGGAAACGTCATAGTTGCCACTAAGTATTATACAGGAGAGCTCTGGTGGTGAAAGTTCGTATTTCCTCTTTCATACGGCCGACAGCATATTAAGAGCATGCAGCAGTATGGGAATGGTGAGTTTGCAGACATGCACTTAATGCATGGAATAGCTGCAGAAGGAGGAGGGGGTGCTGGACGAGCTGCTGAACGAATTCATCGAGAACGTTTCTCAGACATGTATCAACCGCACCGCAGTTCGTACGCACATATTCGGCAAACTCTGTGTTATTACGGGTTATTAAGAAGTAACAGAAAGGCATGTCCCAATCGATGCGTTCCGTTATTGTGGAAGAAATTGTGTTGGATGCTGTGGAGAACCCTTATTACTAGCATAGGTACCCATTTCCTCTGCCTTAAAAGTGCTTCGTTACAATGTATACCGTGTTTTGTACGTCGAGTTCTTATGAGTATTTAATCTCCAAAGGGTTCAGTTAGTGCTTCCCAATGATCAGTATGCGTTTCGGGCCTAATGATATCTGCAAAGAAGTACCCGAAATGTGAATTCTCAGCTTATGTTTTGTTCTGTGATGAGGAGAGTTTTCAATGATATATTCAATAAGGATGACGTATTCAATCAGCACAATTCTCATTGATGAGCTGAAGATATCCCCAAAGGCATGACGAAGCACAGTATTGCTTCTTAGTCAATAAGTAAGCAGGTTTGGTTGCCGACTGGTTTGTCCGGCCGTAAGTTTTACCTCCTCATGACCGACGCAATTATAGGATCTTTCTGAAGCGGGTTCTTCGCGGTTTTACTTGACTATGTTATAGCAAATGTGAGGTGCAACATGTGGCACTAACATTTTGGACTTCCAGTTCATATGCATTTGGATAGGTCATTACCGCATCGATGGATTAAACGTGGTAGAACAGTTACCTGTCCCTCACCAGTTACTGGTCCCATTACCTGACCTCCACCAGTTACCTACCACCCCCTAAGATCAATAAATAAGGTGATCCCCTATGCTCCTCTGATTTATTGACCTGTTATTTCTTCCTGTGGGAAGCTCTCAAAGCTATCGTGTATCATGATACTGAAATGGATGTAGTGTTAAGAGTCTGCGCTACTACTAAATCAAAGAAATTCCCTGTGTATCCTGTCGTGTCCGGCAATGAATGTACCCGTCGGTATCAAGTATGCTGAGCATCTGACGGTGCATACTTCGAGTATTTGATTTAACATTAGAACTGTATTAATCTCTTATGCCATTTTACTTATGATGGTCAATAAATGCTTTAAATTAATCAATGTGCCCTTTTGGATCTTCTACCACTTATCTCCGAAGTTTCCGATTACAGGTTGCTATGCAATTTTCAATACTTACGAAGTTCCCTACCGTCCATCTAAGTTTTTCTTACATTTTTGTGAGACACCTTCACATTAAATTAAAGTTAATGAAATCCTATTTGCCAATGAATTGCAACTATGACTTATCTGCTATAAAATAAATTCATGCAACTGAAAAGTCTTATATTAATAAAACTTTACTTACCTATATATTTATTATAATCAGAATACTGTATATAGAAGTATAAAAACCTAATTTATAAATAAACATTTCGGAAATTATTTGACGCATATATACTGTAATTACTTCATGTATTTAGTAGTTTATGAGAAGCACCTGAACATACTGAATAAAAATATATCCATTTATTTGCAGTGTCTTAAATAAAACACATAGCTAGATCAAATAATAAGCATATACATAAGTAGGATTGTAACATATATAAATAAAAGAAATATTTAACTTGGAAATAGCGTAAAATGTTTAATCTTTCTTACATAAACACCATAAATTCATAGGTGGATTGTGAGAGGCTTGATTTTTTTTTTGTGTTTGAAGCTAATCCTTCACACACAGATTTTCCCTTCGCAATACATATAATTACACGAATAGTTCTTAAATATATTTTCTTTCTCCTTATACTATTATGCATCAATAAAAGGAATAAATTTATTCAATGCAAATACAATTCATAACCACGAAAGCAACGGAAAACTGAGTATCGTCATGACAGGTGCACACTATTTCTGCAGCCTACTTTCAAAGGACTAAAATTGTGTATTACATGCCATCAAATACTTTACAGTAAACAATAAATAAAGATACAATAGTGATCCGTTGGATAGCGTATTGGGTTTTAAACCAAATGTGATTGATTCGAAACTGGTAAAAGAATACAGAAATAAAAGTTCCTTTGTTTACACTAAGAATGAACTTGATGTATTTGAAGGTTTGAATATTATTCATTACGCATAGCAAGGAGGATATGAATATTAATATGTTCTTCGTGAGGGTTTATTTATAATTACGGTCTCAAAATATGGTTATAATACATATAGATTTTACATATATATTGTACTCGAAACGCTTGATAAATCCATTGACTGAAAAAATTTCATCTTCAGAATGAGAGGAATAATGCTTGAGCAACTAGATATCATCCATTTGAGTGAATAGGGTGCAGTATAGCAGGACCGTTATATCGGTGGCGTTCTAGAGCTAATGATTTAGGTCAAAGTTATAAACAATAAAAAACAATGGTGTGAAAAGTGCTATGATAGATAATGGCAAGCAACGACATGATTTGAAGTAGACAGCGATGAAATTAAAAAAAAAGAGAAAGATTTTTGAAATCAATACATTGATTATTCAATTTGGTAGAAAGTAGGTTTGTATATAAATATCAAGAACAAGATGTTACAAATAACCCGATATCACGTAAAATGGGTGTGTTGTGTGTAATGTTTTGCGTAGTATTGTGTAAGACTGCAATAAAAAAAAAAAGAAATGTGTTATTAAAGACATTATTTGTATGTCTGCTATTCATTTTTGCTTTAATATATTTTGATCACCTTTTAGGAAACAAATATTGTCTCCGTATTGAATTTCAGAATATGTTTTTGAGTGATTTTTTGAGACGTTACGGAAAACATAGTTACTTAGGTTTTGCATATTATTGTATAATGAACAAACAATCTAGTCAAAAAATTTCAAAAAGCCCTTATAATATCCAAATAAATATATTTTGAATTTTTGAATAATAGCATATTGTCTCATTTATTCATTATTATCACTTATCTTAAATCATTATTATTATGCCTCAGTCATAACTTTCATCACATTGTTCAACATGAATCTTAGTTAATATACGCTGTGTGTTATATTTTTACACATGTAATTTCCACTACAAACAAAATATTATCTTATTACGATACTTAATGTTTTAGGCTTAGATTAACGTCTAGAATAAAATAAGATTATTCTTACAAAGCTTTCAGTTTTACCACGGCAACTTTCACATTAAGATCTATAAACAAAGTCCAGTGAAGTAAATCAATAAACTTTCTGTCATTGAAGAAGTACTACTAGTCTGATGACCAAAGATAAATACGAAGAAAAATGGCCCAAAAACTCTCCCCCACCAATTTAGCTATGTGGTATATTTTCTACATTTACCGTTATCCTTTTTTTTCTTCTGGGCTGAAATAGGTTTTTCGAAGGATTTGAACTTGACAAATAGGAAACGTCTTTCAACTCTTGGCTCGCATACATGGCGATAAATCATTTTATATGACGATGCTGTGATTACCACTCCTTGTATTTCTTCTGCAACTTCAAAGGTATTACGAGTTAACCAAGGGTCTGATGGATAAAAATCCATTTACCAAAATGGCACCGTGGAAACCTGGAGATGATATACATTTTATTGATAGGGCGAAGAAGTAGTCTGGTCATGCTATTTGTTTTCTCCGATACCAGAGAGGTAAAATTTGGGGTGTAATGTATTTTTAGGTGTGCTGTAGATTAGATTAGATGGGATGTAATTTATTTAAAAAGTAAAAGGATTGATTAATTTATGTTTGTGAGATAGAGTGTTAAGTTTTTAGTTTATATATATTGATATGATCTAAAAATAAATAATATTATTTTAAGATTCCTTTTAACTTTAGTATTTTAAAATAATCCTTTATAATATGATATTTCAATATTCACTATATTATTCAATGAGTTTATAATAAAGTATTTGAAATTGATACAATAAGAAGACGTTAAGTAACAATAATTTACACATCTGTCACTTTGTTTGTAAATCATGATTTTGGGAATTGCATCTAATGTGTATTTTCGTAGGCAATTTTAAATTAAAAATTAAATTTATTTATAATGCAGCAATATGCTCTTAGAAAGTAGTGTTTACTTTTTTTACTAGTGCAGATTACATCATCTGCAAACCCACAATATTGTTTTGTAAATCATGATTTTTTGGTTTGGTTTCTAATGGATATTTCGCAGGGAAATTCACACTAAAATTAAAAAAATATTTATAATGCAAAGTAATATGCACTTGTAAACAAGCTATGGTACTTAATTGATACAAACTTGCGTTTTATATCAATTAAATAAATAAATGTTTAGTTTTCATTTAAATTGATTGCAAATTAATTAATTTAGTTACTATTTATTAGAAATAATTTTTTTATAAAGCTAAATCTCAATTTTCATCACATTAGAAATTCTACACAATAGTATTATATTTAATTTTTTTTCACTGTGATCATACATAACGTGTTGTATTTCCTGAAGAAAAATTGATTTCAAATTATCTAAAAACGCGGTTAAAAATAGGACCGTAGTACCTGCCATGGACATATATAGTTCCCTGTTTAGAATCAGAATACAATGAAGTTATAATTTATATATCAATATACATTGATATATCGTATACTTATTGGTTTTTTATGCCATAAATAGTATTTATCAAGATATACAAAAAATATATGAATGACAGTCAAAATATTATTGCAGACAAATAAATGATTTTTTTATCGTAAAAGAACTATGTATTATAAACTATATATGTATTAGAATTATTAAAAATTACTGAATTCTCAACTTAATTATTATAAAAAACCTTTAAGAAATATTATCAGTAAATTAGACAAAATATATTTCTATAACTGGCCCCATTATGTATTTCCCCCCTGGTATTTCTTAAAGAAAAGAATAACCCTTTAAATTAATAATAAAAAAAAAAATTTAAGAAAGAATGGTTTTAGACCAAATAAATTTTATTACAAAAATTTTTTATATTTTTAAAATTAATGCCGGGGATTTGAAAGACGAATTTTCTTTGTAAATGTCAGAAAATTTGACCTCAGTACCATTATGTATCATGTGGTCTGAATAATAACAAAAAATAGAACTCCAAAAGAAGGGTTCTTTCAACAACTGCTAAGTCATTTCTTAATCATAAGTTAGTTAAAATATGTCCATGGGGATTAATAGATTAATAGATAAGTATTCTCATTCATCGTACCAATATAATAACAATACAACAGTTGATTAGAAGAGCCAGGGTATGTTACTTAATAACGCCCTTTAAATGCATTTAAAGGATGTATAAATAAACACCGCACGAAATAGAAAAATTATTTTCATACACAAATTAGTAATAATATATGTTACTTAAATAAATATACAAGCCATACTTCATTTATACTAAATTCCTTATTATTTTGTTTCCATTTCACTTCACTTGAATAATATTTTGATGCTTTATTATTTATCAGGAAATGGGTCATTTGGGTATGTACCAAGACCAATGCTCGCTCTATTGAATAAAGAT
>BPLR01017477.1:0-20097 GCA_021605095.1 Caerostris extrusa
AAAAACTTGTTAGGATGAAAAATGCGATTAATAAATAATATAATTTTTATTATTTAATTAAATAATTGCATGTGATATGTTGTAAAGATCTAAATAAGGTATAAAACATACTAACATTTTGATTCACATTAAAAAATAATATTCCTTATTGGTTTTTATATTAATATAAGTTCATATTATATATTAATAGATACAATTATACTTAGCAAATTTAATATGTTAAAAATAATGCAAGTAAATAAAAGTTTATATAAACCTGAGCTATTATTTTATATGGATATATTTTTAAATTAATTAATATAATTTATATTGAAGTTCTGTTTATAATTTATTATTATATTAAATATATTATAGAAACCTTTACCATACATATATTTTTCTTGTAAAGCCATTTTGAAACTAAAAATATCACTTGATTTGAAAATAAAATATAATTTTCTATCGTTCAAATGATGATAGTGCTATTATTTGTTTTGAACTTAAATATCACTTGATTTGAAAATTAAATATCATTTTCTATCGTTTTATCGTTTTATATTGCTATCGTCTGCCTTGAATTAAAATATCACTTGATTTGCAAATAAAATATTATTTTCTATCGTTGAAATGATGATTTGATCGTTCAAATTAAATATTGCTATCGTTTGCCTTGAATTAAAATATCACTTGATTTGCAAATAAAATATCATTTTCTATCGTTTTATCGTTCATATTGCTATCGTTTGCCTTGAATTAAAATATCATTTGATTTGCAAATAAAATATCATTTTCTATCATTTGATCATTCATATCGTTATCGTTTGCCTTGAACTAAGATATATCACATGCTATCGTTTGATTAATAGCTTTGTTACATTGTTCATTGCAAAATAAAATAAAAATGGCAATTAATATTGAAAACGAATTTATTTCAAGATTAATTGAGAGTTTCGCATTGAATTTTCAATAAACACAAAATATTCATTGCAAGATAAGACTAACTTTTTGAATAATTTAAAAATAAAAAATATTTATGCTCTAGTGGAAAACATTTTTTATGGTCACTTTCCCCTTCTAAATGAAACAAGAAATCGAAAATTTATAAACCCTATAACTATACTGCTTAAAATAACCTCTTAAAATGTGTTTAGCAGTAAAAATCAATTTCAGGGATCATTAGATAGATTTTTCCATCTATTGGTATTCCATAAATAGTAAGTTATATGTTATAATCAGTATATGGATCTCTTGAATTACATTACAAATCGATATGCACTATTACTTATATTATAATCGATAAGTTGTATAGTTATTGTCAATTTAATATTTTATTTGAAAGCTATATTCGATTTTGTAAAATGGTTTACTTCGTAAAACAGATGGCATATTTTTAGAAAATGAGGTTTTATGATTTTATGTTTAAAGTATTGTACTTTATTTAAGAAAACAGATGTTTTTAAAAGTTTTATTAAACGTTTATTAGTAATTAGTTTTCTTAAATTAAAGTAAAAAGTAGGTTAAAATGTTTTTATATAGATTTTTGGAGGAAATATTTAATTTTTGGGACATTATATAAATCCAAAATTATTGATATAAATCTTACTAAATTTTATTCACTCCTTTACAAGACATACTGAAATTCAATGGCAATATCAAAATATAATATGATTGATGAATAATTATATAAATAAATAAGGCAATATTAAATTATTTACGCAATCAAAATATTAAAATGTTTTTATTCATAATGTGTTTCTTCTTTTTAAAGAAAAAATAGATTCATACTTTTTGAAATCTGATATTAATGATTTGAAAATGCAAATACGCTTTTTTTTTTTTAAAAAAAAACTGCTTTATAAATAAAATAAATTATAAGTAATGAAAGTCTGTTTTATACCAGAAAAGTAAATATAAGAAAATAGAGAAAAAAATACATTTATGAATGACTAAAAAATCCTTAAATTTGAATTTTAAATTATATGAAACTTTACAATTTTCTTGTTTACTTTTCAGCATTTTTAAACATTTGACTTTAGTTATTTTTGTTTAGATCGATTAATTTTTTTTATCTTTTCCTTTTTATTGTCAAACTTTTTAATTACTTCTTGATATTTTCTATACATTACAACTATTTTTTTAAAAAAAAAGGATTTAAAATGTTAAATATTTCTGTAACGACGTATTGTTCGATTTAGGCTTACTCAATCGGTTTCTTAGCTAAAACTATCTTAAAATTGTTGTTGTCCATTTTTTTTTTATCTTCCCTAACTCATACTTTCTTCCAATTTTTATATTCTATGAAATAATTAATTAAAAGAAAAGCAAATATTTGATTTTTTTTTTTTTTTTGCTTTTATGTTTAATATTTGAGATAATAAAATTCTTAAATAATATTTTTGTTAGAATTCATGCCATGTTAAACAAAGAAACAGCACAGAAATGAGATTTGTTTCAAGTATAAGACGACAATAAATTTGTTAAAAGAGAAATAATTAATACATATATATATATATATATATATATATATATATATATATATATATATATATATATATATATATATATACATCAATTTATCTAAAATACTGTATTGTAATATTAATATTACATATCAAAAGGTGTGGGTTTATTTATAACGAGATGCAATAACTAATGTTTATTTTTATCGTAATTTTCGTTATTTTCTGCTTCGAGATTTTCCAGGCTGTAAATTAATTTTTAAAAAACCATACCAGAAAAGTTTTATAAATACATACTGCAGAAAATGTTTAGTCCGTTCAAATATATATAGCATACGCAGGAAAAAACCATGAAAGTATATTTAATACCTCGGGAACAAAATTGAGCTTGACATAGATTCTGTAGTCAATCAAAACCGGTTCACGCGGTAGAACGAATTAATTTAATAAAAGCGTTGCGTAATTAGAAGAGCGGCAGTCAGGGTACAGCACTGAATATAATAATTAAATTTTTATCTGAATTTATGTCACCTGCATTCATACTGAATACAAGAGTAGGGGGAAATTCAAAATCATACGAGACCATTCTGTTTGTTTTCATGGAACTCGTATTTTAATTTATAAAGCACACAAACTTTAACGACATATACATCATGTTAAAAAGTTTTTCTACATTGTATTTAGTAATGGAACTTATTTTATACTTTTATTAGTGGCTCATATTTTTAAAAGAGAAATTAAAAAGGAAGATGTACTATTATCATGCATACAGTGGTTAACAAACTCTTACTATGATTTATTAAACCTTGCACGTGCCTGTGGTACATACAATATAATGTATAATTTCAGTATTATTTAATTATATGTGCAAACTTATATGTAAAAAGATGCTTTTTGAATATTAAATGAAGTTATTAGTCATCTGAAAGCTCTGTTGGTTTTGCACATTAGATTTTAATCTAGAGAAATTCAGCTAAAAAAGAATAACAAAGTAGATGAATCTAAAAAGATTCATGTCAGAGATGAATAATACAAAGTCAGAGGAGAATGCAAGGATTGAAAATATTTCTGAGAAGATGAAAGGAAGGTAAACACTAGCCAATGAAGTTCCAGGAGAGTTCGTTCTAAATTACACGTAAAATGCACACCGAAAGTACAAAATGGTTTGTTGTAAAATGATGGATACATAGAATAATGATTGATACTTAAATACATAGTTCAAAATTGGTATTCTGTAATCGGAGCTATAAGAGGTCTGAATCATGGTATTTTCAAAAACAACATTATAAAAAAAATTAAAGTCAGTTCCTACTTTTTTTCCACCATATTGCAGTGAAAGTCCCTTTATAAATAATTTTCATTCTTTTTTGAGTTTATCTGGCGACATCTATTGGTAGATACTTTTAACTTAAAATCTAAAAAAAAAAAACCAAATTAATGAACAATTAATATTTTGAAAAAGTAAAAATATTAACATCAAGTGTCATCACTTACAAGTTCAAAAATGTATTTGAACTTGAATGGATGAATAAAAGGTATTTTTATGAACGATTGAATTTGAACAAGATATATATAAAACTGTGAGCTGTTGCCAATAGAAGTAGTGAAAAGGTTGATGTGAATATATTTTCAATTTTTATTACTTTAAATGGATTTTAAGAATATGTATGCCATGCTTCTTATTATATAGCCATATGTTCTTTGTTATGACGGCAGAGGTGTGGCGGATTCAGTGAAACCATTGCAGTAGCCCTCAGATGATGGGGCTGCTACATTGTACCACATTATGACACCTTCGAGCGAGCGAATGCTCCTCCGGGCATGACGCCTGGCGGGCTTCGCACCCTCCTTTTACGGACCTGAATGGCCGAGTGACTAGCGCTCTGGCGCACGGTACCCAGGGTTTCGGGTTCTGAGTCCCGGTGGTGCCATGGATGTTTGTAGTGGTTCGAATCCACTTTAAACTGTTGGTCCCGGTATGTTTAAGTCCTCGTGAGACAGAAGATGACCGTAGAGCGACAAACCAAACTCTCCTTTCACTCTCCTCCATGATTCTAACGAAATGACATCTCGGCTTATCATGTCATACTGATATATACAGGAACGTTTTCGGTTAGGTACTGCTATTTGAGTTGTGAATACTCTATCACATACCATTCTGGTTATGATATTATAAATATTGGGTATCCTCAAACAATTTCACCTGAAAAGCAAAACTTGCAAAAATGAATTTTCGCCACTGTTCAGAAACCTATATTTTGAACTCTACTCTAAATACCTGTACCAGTAACCAAAACCCTTCAAGCTATTTTACTTGATATAATTCATAAATCCCAGCAAATCAATATTTTTGTCAAAAGGAAAAAAAATCTACCCTTAATGGACTACAATCTGTAACTTTAATATAAATTAATCATCTGCTCACAATCAATTATGTCTGAAGCAACACTACTACAACAACACACAAAAGAACTTAAGAAATACATTGTATATCCGGATCATTTGTATTCCATTATTTTATTTATCTCTTTCTTTTATTTCATAAAAGAAATATTAAACTACTTCATCAATTTCTACATTGTAATTCCTCTTTTCCATGTTGCTAATTACCTAATATAGAAATCTCTACTGAAGGCAACAAATTACCCACTCAAATGAATCCACTTTGAAATAGTGCTTCCTTTACACACACTACAAGAGGGCGCCCCTGTGGTGTTCAGGAGAAATGCTCAGTATGCCTCGAGACTCTCACCCGAGAGGAAGTACAGCGCAACAGCCGCTGCCGCTGAGAAACGTTTAGTACAGCGCAACCCCGCGTCTCTGTTGAGAAACGTTTCGTTTGTAATCTCATTTCGAAAGGAAATATATTTAGCACAACCCCTGTGGAACCGTTGACATACATACTCATTTGTGTACAGATCCGGAGGTAATATATCCCAAGCATTCCGCGCAAACTTAAATATCGGTTTTCGGACTGGAAGTGGAATCTGTCTACTAATCTATAAGTATATATCTTTAAATGTATTTAAATATTGCCTGTAGTTATTTTTTGTACGTTCGTGCTGTTTGTTAAATAAAGCTATGAGTTCTCCAAACTGTCTCAAGTCTCAACACAACCACACACAGTAACAATCCAGTTGCAAAACCCACAACACTACAACTTCAGGAATAAAATTGATGCATCATTATATTTTTATAGTGTAGTTTTAAATGAAATAAAAAAAAACTTCTGGAGCTAATATTAATTTTTAAAATTAAAAAAAAAACTTATTTTATATTTATTTTGCCTGAAATTATTTTTATAATTCAAATATTTTTCTTCCAAAAAAGAAATTAGTTAAATTTTATACACATAAAAGATGTACCATTTCCACATCGCAGTGCCAGTATTTTAACTATTACATACAAGAACAAAAAAAAAAATTATTCAAATGAATATGAAACCGATATAATGTAGAATTACTGCTATTTTTTTAGTGATGTTAAAACAAACTCTTAATTAACAAACGAAATTTTTTATTCTTGTTTTAATACTGGTTTGTGTCAATTATTCTGACTTAAGAAAGAAAAATGCATTAAAATTACTCAACTATTTAGTTCCTCCTTTTTTGCCTGGTGATTTGCTTGGTTTGATTCCTATCACGTTTTACATCTAAAGAACACATATTCTCATTGAATACTCAATCAAAAGTATTTGCTCCCTCAACGTTCCACTTACTCCAGTATCTGTCTGTATTTTTAGAGTCTGAAAAAATAGCTATGATCTGGTAGTTCGGTCACATTCGTTATTAGTTTTGTGCATTGTTTCAATTATTTTCCTTTGGAGTAATTTTATAAATTTTATCTTTTTGAAAAATAAGGGAAAGGGTTTTTCATCTGTATTTTTAAGGATATTTAGAGAAGAACCCTTTTTAAATAATTTTTTGTGTCAAAAATCTTTTAATTACTTCGCCTTTTTAATGTATAATTTTATAATATAAATAAAAAGGTTTGCACAACTATGTGGAGTCTGAAAAAATAGCTATGATCTAGTCGTTCGGTCTCATTCGTTATTAGTTTTGTGCATTGTTTCAATTATTTTCCTTTGGAGTAATTTTATAAATTTTATCTTTTTTGAACAATATAGGGATTTTTCATCTGTTTTTAAGATTTATTTAGAGAAGAACCCTTTTTTAAATATTTTTATGTCAATAATTTTTTAATTACTTCGCCTATTGAATGTATAATTTTAACATATAATGTATAATTTTATAATATAAATAAAACGGTTTGCACTACTATGTATTTAGAGTGTGAAAAAATAGCTAGCTAATAAATTTGATCTCTTATGAACAATATAGGGATTTTCTGCTATGATCTACTCGTTAGGTCACATTCTCTAATAGTTTTGTGTATTGCACTGCTGTGTATTTAGCATTTGAAAAAATAGCTATGATCTAGTCGTTAAGTCTTATTCTATATTAATTTTTGTGTATTTAATGCGTTATGTGTTTCAATTATTATTCGTGTCACTCTTTAAATTTGGTCTCTTGTGAGCAATATAGGGATTTTCATCGTTTTTTTAAGGATATTTAGAGTAGAGCCCTTTTTTAAATAATTTTTATATCATTAATATTTTAATTACTTCGCCTATTGAATGCATAATTTTATAATATAAGTAAAAAGGTTTGAACTACTAGGTATTTAGAGTCTGAAAAAATAACTATGATCTAGTCGTTAAGTCTCATTCGTTATTAGTTTTGTGCATTGTTTCAATTATTATTCTTTGGAGTAATTTTTATAAATTTGATCTTTGGAAAATAAGGAAAGGGTGCTCATCTGTGTTTTTAAGGATATTTAGAGAAGAACCCTTTTTTAAATAATTTTTGTGTCAATAATTTTTTAATTACTTCGCCTATTGAATGTATAATTTTATAACTAAAATAAAATGGTTTGTACTATTATGTTTATGTATTTTATATTTGGTAGAAGTCTCCAAGTATATTTTCATTCAATAATGACTGACTTCCGATTGTTCCCAGTTCAAAACGTACAGATTCAGTGCAGTGAAGATTAAATAAACGGATGTGTCATATATCTTACCATAAACCATATATCCAAGAGGATGTATGCAAGCGATATATGCATGGGGGTTCTTTTTCCAATAGCAGCATGTGCTATATTAATTGCTTTGAAAACTAATAACGATGTGATTGTAGAAGAACGACCAAAAGATACTTATAATTTTTTTGGAAAATATTTTAAATGTTTATATTTTCATTCCGTAAACAATGCTGATTTAATGGAAAACTATAATTCAACAAATTATACTGATTCAAATTATACAGATTCATGTTTATAAACAGCAATCCAACAGCCATATTTGAGTTTTCGAGCTTTTTCTAATGCAAAATGAATATGCTGGGCTCTTGAAAATCATTCGAAACGTTTATCTTTTATACTGATTCGTCAATGTTTATCAACAAGAATCTAACTGCCATATTTGAGTTTTTCTAATACAAAATGTATATGCTGGACTCTTGCAAATCATTCCGGAAACGTTTATCTTTTATACTGATTCGTCAATGTTTATCACAAGAATCCAACTGCCATATTTGAGTTTTCGAGTTTTTCTAATGCAAAATGTATATGCTGGACTCTTGCAAATCATTCCGGAAACGTTTATCTCTTATACTGATTCGTCAATGTTTATCCACAAGATTCCAACTGCCATATTTCAGTTTTCGAGTTTCTTCTAATACAAATGTATATGCCGGAAAATCATTTCGTAGAAGTTCATCTTTTCCTTCTTATATGTGCATGTAGTAAGTTTCCTTAAATTTCAACACTCTGGCTTACTTTGGATATTCTATAATTCCATGATATTATAGACGAATGGCGAAATTCTAACTACTCAGCATTAAGCTATATTGTACTACTTATAATAGTCAACATAATAATCATAATTATAGTATAATAATAACAAAACTTTCAATATGCTGCGATATTCAGAAAATATTAAAAGAAGAAAATACTCCTATTAATTGAAAAGAAAGGAAACATCTTTTACTCATCATTTTTTATTGGAAAGTTTTTCAATATTAACAATTTCAACAAGAAATTTTACGTTACTTAATTGAATCATATTTTGAAACAGCAGTTCGTAATACAAACAACAATATGAAATCTACATTTAAAAAACCGGGATTCCCAATGGAAAAAAATGTAACAAATATATTCTAAAAATAACTAGCCAAGTGTAAGATTAATTATCATTAATGCATTTTGAATAACTTTTTTTCAAAGAATACTTAAAAAAAAAAGATGACTTTTACTTTCACCCAAAGGAGAGGGGAGAACTGTAGTATTTATGCAGGTAATAATTAATGGAGGGCAATGAAATATTCCAATATAATGTTTCAATTATGTTCCATTAATATGATCATTAATATAAAAAACTGCTTGGATTTTTGCAAGAAAAAAATGTAACATCATTAATATAAAGTTTTTTTATTTATTTCGCAACATTTTGTTTTTGACATAAAAGCATTAAACAATCAGTATTTCTATTTGTTGGAAAATATTTTTTATAAGCTTTTTTACCTTTTAGTAAATTTATTTTGAGAAATGAAATTAAAATGAGATGATAATAAGAAGAGAGATTTTTGTTAAATTTAAGAAAAATTTGTTTTTATCTTGTTGCCTATAAATATAAATATTTCATTTTACTAAAAAAATCTGATTCACTTCTGCATTCTTTCTGAATAATTAATCTAAATTTTGTTTTTCTTGATGTTAAATTTTATATGTAATATATTTAAATATTAAATGGCAATTTGAGTTCATATCTTTAGTTAGTATTAATTGTAATTAGTTAAAATTTAATTAAAAATTAATTTTAAAATGAATTAAAAATAATTTGCAAATTAATTTAAAACCTAGTTCTTTTCAAGAAAGTTATTCATTTATTTTGTTTTTTTACAATACTTTTCTTTAACTTTTTGTATCAAGAGAATATCAAGCAGCATTATGAAAGAACTCAACATTAAATAATGATTGCATATGAATAGTAAATAACTATTGAGATGATTTAATATATTAACGTATTACCGATTTCAAAAGTAAAACGAATTTTTCTTATACAATTATTATCATTTTACATCCAAAATTTGAAAATCATGCACATTAATACAATAGTTTATTTGGGTTAAAATGTATTTTGCATAAATTTGGCTCCAGTTTTAAAGTGCTCTATAAAGTATTTAATTACTTTTAAATTGCAAGAAAATTATTATAATTAATAATAAAAAATAATATTTAATCTTTTTGTAGAATAAATTTATTTTTATTAATATCTAATACTTATTTATTAATATTTATTATTTTAATGATTTTTTATTACTATTTAATATTTATTTGTCCATATTTATTTTTAATTATAGTTAATATTTATTTATTAATAATTATTTTTATTAATTTAATGTTAATTTTAATAATATTTAATATTTATTACTTTAATATTTATTTTTATAAATATTTTGTATTTATTTATTAATAATTATTTTTATTAATATTTAATAATTACTTTAATATTTATTTTTATCAATATTTTGTATTTGTTTATTAATAATTATTTTTATTAATATTTAATCATTATTATTTTAATGTTAATTTTATTAATATTTAATACATATTACTTTAATATTTATTTCTACTAATATTCTGTATTTATTTATTATTTATTATTTTAATATTAATTTTATTAATATTTAATACATATACTTTAATATTTATTTCTACTAATATTTTGTATTTATTTATTATTTATTATTTTTATTAATATTTTATTTTTTCAAATCTATAAACTCAGTATGTATGTATATTACCAGTTATTAAAACAATATTAGTAATTAGCACAAAAACATTTACAATTTGGCGGGAATTCAATCAACCTTAAAATTTAGCTATTTAGTTGAACTTTTGGATATTTTTTTTACTTCGGCAAAATGCTTTCATCACCATGTGTTTTGAAGTTCAAGTCCTGATAAACAGAAGCCAACACGAGAAGCCGAAGCGAATGATTTGTGAGGATATAACTTCACCGTTTCGTTACATAATGTATCCGGGATCAGAATAGTAGCAGAAGACTATTTTGGCGCCCACTCGAAGTTTCGACAAGTATTCTATTCTTATCAATCAATTTCTATTGTATTTAAAACGTTCAGAAAACAAAGTTTTTTACCAAAGTTATTGGCTACATTATTAAATAATATATTATTATTGATTAAATATTCCTAAACATTGTATTAATGTCTCCAAAACAAGAAAACTATTTTTAGAACATTCAAGGACGCTCAAAATTTATTTTTGTGTACTCATCAAAAATACATTTATTTTTCAAGTATATCCATGTCATATTGTAAGCTACCTATTTGGGAATAGATTTGAATTGCGTAGTATTTTAAACCATACAATTTTAGCAGCAAATAGATGAATTACCCGTTTAGAAAACAACGTTATTATTTAATTTATACTTCTGAAGATAAAGTATTAAATTATAATAGACTGCTTTTATGCAAAAAGGTAAATAAATTTTTTCGTATAAAAGAATTCATATTTCAATTGTCATCATTTCTGAAATTTATGAAGCACTGTTGAATTTTAGTCCATACGAATTAAATATAAAAATTTTAAAGACATTATATATTTTATTTTTAGTATAGTGTTTAATAGTAAAATTATTAATACTAGGGAATAAAATGTTTACAAATTTTTGTAAATTCACCAAAAACTTTCTTCAATTTTTTTAGTTTACAACAATCGTTTCTGAACGTAGGGTATTTTTCCTGAATCTTTGATATTATTACCGAAAATTTACTTATATAACGAAATTGTATATTTTAAATGTACATATCAAGAATAATTAAAATTTAAAGAAATCATTCATATTATCTTATCTTACGCAGGGTATTATTGTTATATGTTATGATTCTTTCAATGGTTTTATTTTATAGATATTGCTGTGAAGTTTATGTGCATGCATTTAACGATCAATAATGTAAAGGATATTTGTTATTTTAAAGCAATTTCATATTTCAACAAATAAAACATATATTAAGAAATTCTTATAATTTTCCATGTGTTGGGTGGTTTGAAATATAACTCCGTAGAAAAAAATCTTAATGTATTTTGCATAAATTTCGTACCAAATTTAATGAGCGCTTCTTGAATTTTGAATATTTGATTAGTTTAAAATCGAAACAATATTATTATATTATATTATATACTAGATTCACTTCAATTCTTAATAGTGTTTAATTAGTTAAAGTAAATATATTACGTTATTTTTTGATAAACATCAATTGAAATTTTATTGCTTATTTCAATTCCTTCTATTAGCTCACACTCTCCCTATATATATATATATATATCTTGTTCAAATTTTCAAGTGTTCATAAAATACTTTTTATTCATCCACTCAAGTTCAAATACATTTTTTAACTTGTAGTGGATGATACTTGATGTTAATACAGTTTTTCAAATATTAATTCAGTAATTAAATTAAATTAATTAATTTTTAGTTTTTAGATTTAAGTTGCATATATCTACCCGTAGATGGGGCCAGATAAACTTAAAAAAATGAATGAAAATTATTTATAAAGGACTTTCGGCAATAGAGTAAAAACAAAAGTAGAATTGACTTTAAAAAAAAAAAAAAAAAATTATATATTACTTGTTATATCAATGGAATCATATTTATTACATTTTATGAACAAATTTTGGTATAACTATTAGCATCTTTTAAAAAATTATAAACAATGTATATAAACATGATTGAACTAATATAACACTAATACGAATTCCTAATGGGTTACAGTTTTAAAACAAATGTCGGAAATAAATAAAAATTGAAAATTGACTTTGTACAAACCAAACGATAAGTTTCGTCAATGATTAACCACTTGATTTTGGCATCACAAACGTGAGCAAAACGACGGCAGCCAATAGCAGGTCATCTACGGAAATGTTCCATCATAAGTACGATTTATTAAATTACCCAATTTAAACAGGAGTCATTTAGCATTTTAGCATTTAGTTTCCTGGCAAGTTTGCGAAACTCAAATATTGAACTTTGGGAGGGAGTTTTCACAGAAGGAGGGGGAAATATGTTCGATAAAATTAAGATCGAAATCAATAACTTAGAGTAAAAAGTTTCTTATTTTCCCGTTCTAATGTTTTTATAGAAGATAAGAGTGATATTATTTTCATAGAAGAAGTGGAGTTTAAATTATTTTCCAGAATCGAAATATTCATATTTATTCCTGAAAATAAAATAATACCGGAATTTGTGTATTTTTTTAGTTTTAATATTTTTATGATTATGATTAATTTTTAGAAATGAATATAATTATATTATCATGGGTGAACATTATATTGTACTGATTAGGGGTTCGTGACACAATCCAAAAAGTGCAGCAAGCAAATAAAAAGTGATATTCCAAATTTGAAAATTTTGGCGAAAAAATGGTAGTTTGGGCCCCTTAACTCTTGAAATGATTCATGAATAACGTTAATCTTCAGGAATTTTCTGGAGAATTTGGCTTATGCTATAGTGTTTCTTGTAGAATTGGGAATACTTCATTCTTCATTTACGACTAATATTTTCAAACTTCGATACATTTTTTGGTCTATTGAATGTGATAACGTTTCTTGTAGAATTTGGAATACTTCATTCTTAATTTATAACGACATTTTATCTTACTTTTGCATATTCTTTTAGAGATTCTGGAACAATTCATTCTTCATGAAGTTCTAGATCTATTCAACATTGCTATATTCATATGGCTGTTTGAATTTGGCCATTCTTGTAGTATTCAAATCAATTGCTTCATACATCTCGTGCATTATTAAACATTGGCAGATTCCTGAATTTATTCAACCGTTCTCCAATGTTCACACATGATAAGTTTAAATTTGCAGAGCAGATTTCAGTTTTAAATTCTAATTTTTATTTTTTTTTTATCCTATGCCCGACTCAGACATCTCTATCATTAGTCCACGATCAGCTCAATACAGTGAAGAACGACAAGAACACTAGCGACATTGGCAGTGACATAAAAATGTATACAGTTAAGAACAGTAGGGCATATGATGAGGTGTTCTCCAGTCATGGGCACGCCATAGTCGCAAATTGGGCAGATATCTGTAGCAGCCAGTCCTATTGTATTCAGTGACTCTGTAAGCAGTCATGGCCAGTGACAAGTCTAAAGCAGGCCTCTTCGACCGCTCTAGGCCAGGAACTGGGGATTGTTGTTGAATGATTCAATAGGGAATTCCACTTTTTCTCAGAAGCCTTCTCTCTATACAGGTTGAAACGAATGGATTTAATAGAGAAATATATATATCGCCTTATATGATGCAAAGACAAAGGAAGATCAGGTTGCTTCCTTTGTGTTCCATTCTTGGCCAACATATCAGCCTGCTTTTATTCCATATATCCCGCAATGGCTTGGAATCCACTGCAGAGCAATGAATTTCCCGGTGTTCAACACAGCCTATATATATCTTTACTATTATAATATTAGAAATTATATCAGACATTTACGTTTTTATAAGCATTCAGATTTATATATATATTTTTGAAATATATTGGAAGTCTAAAATTTCTTAGAAAAAGGAAATCTTTATTATCATTTCCATTGTGAATTTTTGATTTTATTTAGCCCTTATAAGAAAATAAGTCGTATAAAAAAAAAGATGTTATATATTTATATTTGAAAAATCTTTATAAAATTTGAATCGTAGATAATGTTATTTTAACTTTTGTATTATGTTTATACTATATATTTTTCTTAATAATTGTCGATGAAAATAAAGTCAATTTTTTTCTTCCCTTTATATGAAT
Organism: Caerostris extrusa; assembly: GCA_021605095.1. Taxonomy (NCBI): domain Eukaryota; kingdom Metazoa; phylum Arthropoda; class Arachnida; order Araneae; family Araneidae; genus Caerostris; species Caerostris extrusa. Next base: position 14,323 of record BPLR01017477.1, read on the forward strand.
AAAATAAAAACTTTATTTATTTAAAGAAAATAATTATTTAACTTTTTTGAAACCTATGTTAATTTGTTTGCATTAAAATGTTTCTGAAATTGAACAAATTCAAACAAAAAAACGTATTTTAATATTTGGCGTAATATCAAAATAAAGTCAAATTTGTTTCTACCCTTTTATGAATAAAATAAAAATTTATTTATTTAAAAAAAATCATTTTCTACTCATTTTGAAACCTATATTAAATACTTGCATTAAAATGACTCTGAAATTGAACAAATTAAACCAAAAAAGTATTTAAATATTTGAATTAATTTTATCAAGTTAAGAACTTTTTATTTATTTACAAATAAAGTTAATTAATTTCATATAAATATTTACATAATAAGCTTCATATGCTTAATAGATTTTTATCTGCCATTTTTTCTACTATTTCTTTCTTATAGATGAGTGTTATAATATTATCGCTAGTGTCAAATGAAAATAAAATCAGATGCATAAAATTCTTTTATTTCATAAAAAAAAAAATACAACATACTTAGTTCATATAAAAAACCAGAACATAAAAAAAGCAAAAGTTTTGGTTACTTCTTTTTGCATCCATGTATATTTATCATACCAATTATGCATTTTGTATTTATTGTTGATATTTTTATTATATTGTTTGAGTTTTGTTTTAATATAGATGAAATAAGTAGTTTTGTAGTTATAATAAGCGTTATTCAACTTAATGCACTTTTATTAACACGATTTATATATTTTATTATAAGAAATTTAATAAAGTTGCAAAAAAAATGATTTATAAAAAAGATATTAAATTTTAAATACATTTAAATGTTGGTTTTGTTGTTGTCACTAATGCATTGAACAATAGGTCTGCAATTATTGTTTCATAATTTTTATTAAATATTGGTTTGCCAAATTAAAATAAAAAAATTTAATTGGAAAATATATTTACCTTTAACTGCATAAAAATAATTTTCTTTTCGTTTATTTATTCGTTTATTTTCACATAATATGTATATGAAAATTAAAATAGTATACTATTGTAAACATGTTATCAAATAATCTATCACATGCACCATGTTTTAAAAAAATTTCTAAGACTAAAAATGAAAATAAATAAATATAATGAATAAAAAAAAAAAAAAGAAACTTCTAGAATTTTTTTTTCCGAAAAAAAAATCTAATTTTTTTTTTACTTTGTCAACATACGAAATGCGTTTAGTAATATTTTTTATGTAAAAACTCATAAAAATTTAATGGGAGGTGTCAGGTAATTAAAAAAAAATCTACCCACGTATTAATAAAACAGAAAAAACTAATTAAGAATAGCTGTTTTCATTAAGCATTTTTTATAATATAATAAATATTACAAAAGGAAAAATTGCTTTTCATTAATCGTGTTTGACTGCCTCTAATATATCAGTTTTTTTTTTTTGTATAACTCTATATATTATGTTAAGCAAATTATTTTGAATTAGGTTTAATGTTTGAAAATATCAATGTTTTGTAGCTCACCTTTTTTAACTTTTTATACAGTCTTATCAAAGATATGTTAAAAAATTAATATTTGGTATCATAATTGTCCTTGTCACACACAAAGAAACATGTAAAAATATATTTGCAATATTTTTTTCTTTGAAATTCTTGAAGATATTATCTGGGTAATAAAGTGAATGAATTAAATAAATAAAATTACATTTTCAAAAAACTTGTTTAATATTCATTTAATCACTTCACATTATCTTAAAAGTACTGCAAGCTTTGTGATGAAATTGGAAAAATTAATACAAAAAATTGTAATAACAAAATTGAATTTAAAGACTAAATTCAAATTTTTTTAATTTTTGGTGTCATCAGTGCATGCTACTATATGACTACAATTATATATAAGACATTTATCATTATATTAGATGATTGTTTGTACATTTGAATGATGGATAAAAAAAACAAATTTCTTATAAATAAAATTAAAACATCAGCATAATTTAAATTGGTTAATACATATAATTTTTTTTTATTTAATTTCACTTACATTTTTTTATTATATAACAAGCAATATAAAAAAATTTTTTTAAGTCAATTCCTACTTTTTTTTCATTATATTGCAGAAAAGTCCTTACAAATAATTTCCATTCATTTTTTTTAAGTTTATCTGGCGCCATCTATTGGTAGATATATGCAACTTACATCTAAAAAAAACTAAAATTAATTAATTAAATTTAATTAATGAATTAATATTTGAAAAAAACTATATTAACATCAAGTGTCATACACTACAAGTTCAAAAAATGTATTTGAACTTGAGTGGATGAATAAAAAGTATTTTATGAACGATTGAAAATTTGAACAAGATATATATAGGGAGAGTGTGAGCTAATAGAAGGAATTGAATAAAAAATACCGTATCGCAATTACTATGGAAATCTATATTTAATTTTCTGACAGTAAAATAAGTTGAAACTATCTTATTATCTTTTTTTATACGGCCTCATAATTTGCTCTTTTTAAAAATAAAACTTAACTAAATAATTTATTTAATTCGACCACAGAAAATAAATAGTATTTAAATCTATTCAACGTATTAGTTAAATCTTAATCTTCTAGACTCCTTTTTTGGAGGATGAGTGCAGTAATTCTTATTATGTCCATTTAATTCACAGTAAAAATGAGCCGCTTTTTCTAAATATTTTATTAAAAATTCATTTATCTCTCGATTTCTTTTTTTACCTAAATTTTATTTAATTTCCCCTAATTACCTAAAGAAAATACATTTTTAGATAGATATATTGAATTCCATTCTTGAATATATTAAATTAAATTGAATATGCTGAATTCAATTCTTAAATATAATGAATTCAATTCTTCAATATATTGAATTCAATTGAAGATATATTTAATTCAATTGATGATAGATATTGAATTTAATTAAAGATATAGTGAATTCAATTGATGAGATGTATTGAATTCAATTTTTGAATATATTGAATTCAATTGATGAGATATATTAAATTCATTTGATGATATATATTAATTCAAATGAAGATATATTGAATTCAATTGATGAGTTATATTGAATTTAAATAAAGATATGTTGAGTTCAATTGATAGATATATGTTAATTCAATTAAAGATATATTCAATTCAATTAAAGATTTATTAAATTCACTTGATGAGATATATTGAGTTCAAATAAAGATATGTTGAATTCAATTGATGAGATATATTGAATTCAAATAAAGATTTATTAAATTCAATTGATGAGACATATTGAATTCAGTTCATGAATTAATTGCAAATCTAACGAAAATAACGTTATTTTATTTTTTCCAGCTCCGTTTTATGTCTTGAAAATTAAATAATAAATTACACATTTCCTATAATAATAATTAGTGTCTTATAAATTTCATTCATACTTTTAGGCATAAATTATAACAGAGAATTATAACTCAGAAATAACTTCTTGTTATGGAATTATTATAGAAATATCGTTTAATAGAGTTTCCAAAAACAATTCTTTAAAATAAACTAGCTCGATAGAAGTCCACAGATGTATTTAATAGCAAAATTGAAGAACCACGACGTGGAAATGGCTCAAAGTAGCCTTTCATCACATTTCAGGTTTACGCTAGATAATGCCGCCCGTTTTGGTGAAGGATTCAGATCACAATTGTAAAGTAATCTCTTTGGTGATTTGTAGTTGTCAACCTACTGTCACATATATTTTCTTGAGATCTTTCGTCTTTCTGTGTCTCGCAGACATAAGAGTTATTATAATGGATCGCTCTGAGGCACCATGTTTGCTAGAGTGATTAATGACTTTTCAGTTCTCCGTGGTTAATGCTCAAGTGTATATTTTCTGCATCATAATATTTTTGGATTGTAAACTCACGTATAGTGTTGGCTATTGATTCCATGTTTCGCTTGAAGAAAACTCAAAGAAGATGTTTATTTTCATTCTTACTCCTATATGCAAAAGCAATGTGTGAATATCCTCTCAATATTAACCAATAGCGGGTTTCATAGTATACTAGACTACGACACTATATTAAATGGTATGCAAGATCTTGCGTAAACAAAATGGAAAAAATAAATGTAATTGTTATCCTTGAAAGAAAACATGTATAAATGATAACATACAGGCATGAATGCATCAAATGAAAGTGTGATTTAATAATATCAAATACATTACAGGTTTTGAAAGATTCTGCTTAAATTTAATGATAGATTAGATAAATAATATTTGTACAAATAACTATGGAAGACAAATAAAAACCTTAGGTAAACAGAAGGAGGAAAAATAAATGCAATTGTTCTCTTTGAAATTAAACATGTGTAAATGATATCATGTTGCCATGAATAAATTATATAAAAGTGTGATGGAATATTTATCAGATATGTTATAGTTTTTGAATGATTCTGCTTAAATTTAATAGTAAATAGGATGAATAATATATATAGAAATTATTATGGATGATATATTTAATCCTTGTTCAGTGTCCCATATCAGTGTTAGTTAAATGCTTTCCTGAAAAACATTTCAATTTCAATACTCAGATGTTTAAGTTAATTTTTCGGTTAGGCTTTAGTGCAGATATTTTTTTTTCGAAAGTTCTGCTGCGAAAATTCTTAACTGGAGTTTTTCCAACTTATACCTCAAATATCTCAACCTAATATATCCATAGGATATTTTTCTAAAACAGCGAGCAAACGTGGACATTAATTAACTCATGAAAATATTTGATCCTTTTCCATCTTGTACGTGTTGTAATTTTCCGTAGTTATATTCTGTGCTACTCTGAGTATGCTATAAAACATACCGATTAAACATTAATAAATGTATATAATTCATTCAAGATTAGATTATTAAATATTAAATATAAATTGAATACTAATATTAAATCAAATATAAAGTTAAAAAGGCTAATATTTTTAAAGAAGATGTAATAAAATAAGTTACAATAAAATAAAAATAATGCAAATAGTTTTTTTCTTATTTTAAAAAAGAGACAATTCCCTTATTACACCTATTTTAAAAATATTAAAACTTTCACTTATATAGATTGAATATTATCACTCAGTTTATAGTAATATACTTATACTCTTGAATAAATATATCTAATTATTAAGGTTATTAAATATTAATATAAACTGAATAATAATATTTAATCAAATATAAATGTTTGTTAATATATTTTAAAGTAGATGTAATAAGGAAGTGTAACTTAAAATAAAAATAATATAAAATAGGATTTTCTCATTTTAAATATAACAATTTATCATTAATTAAGTTAAATTATATTTAAAATAATAGTTTTCTTTTGGGTGAATTGTGAAATATTTAACATTAACGAATGTGGGTTTTTTCCACTTAGGTATTGGATGTAAACTAACAAGCTAGAAATGTATAAAAAATATTTTAATTCTCAATTTGATGAAATATCAGATTAATTAAAAACCGAACATTCTTCCGAAGTGAACTCGTGATTTCTTCATTAATGAGTGTTTTTATAACGTGTTCCTGGGAAGGTGAATGAGGTTTTAATTAAATGACTTTATTAAAAAAACCAAACGATTAACTTAAAAAATAATATTTTTAATTAAAGAAGGCTCAGCTTATCGCAAATATGATAATAGTAAAATATATAAAAGAGCAAAGCAGAAATTTATTTTTATATTTTTTTCGTTACGCTTTCTGCTATTTTCTAAAAAAAAAAAACACTTTGTAAAAATGATTAAGAATGCCTTTTTACTAATATAAAAAAAAACGCAATACGTAAC